>VYZP01032375.1:0-27583 GCA_013400635.1 Hypocryptadius cinnamomeus
AACACTGAGCAGATGTGGAGATTTGTACAGCTATTTCATCTCTGGGAGCACACACTGAAGTGTGTCCCAGGGCTGTTGGTCATATCCCTCTGTCCTGGAAGGGTAAGAAACCATACTAGGTATAAGCTAATGGATGAGAATATGCATTTTGTGAATTCTGAGTGAAAATTTGAATAAGTGCTTTAAAAGAGCACTGTATGTTGTACTTAACTGTGATGTTACTTTGGAAGGTGGAGGGGAGAAGCTGTCCCCACCACAGAAAATTTTCTTCCTGTGTGTGTTCTGTAGGAACAGACTTGGGGTGCAGGGACTGGGTGACACCAGTGTGCTGTGTAAGGTGCTTTTGGTTTGTACCAAAGATAGTACAAGAATGATGTGGCCTCTTTATTCAAACAGAAACATTTAACATTCGTGTGTATGGAGAGGAGAAAATAAAACTGGATGCTCCAGAAAAGCAGGGAAACTAGCTAGAAATATCCCAGGGAAAATGGTAGAAAATCACTGCTTTCTGGGATGCTCTGGTTCATAAACTGGAATCTGATATTTAACTGCACTGAATTATTTCTCCCTAACAAAAATGCTTATTGGCTATTTGGCAACCTGAAAAGACCCCTCTTGTGGTATTTGAGAGAGATCTTTACAGTTTGTGTGCTCAAGCAGGTAAATGTCCTCTTCCTGCCACTATTTTGTGTACTATAACAAGGAGGAATTTATTTTTCTTGTGTTTATTTGTTAATTTTCTGAACTTTACATTTGGAGGAATGTTTTGCAGTGTTACTTTATTTTGTTGTGGTTTTTATTTAAACTGGAATTTTAAAGTGGCTCTGTCTTTATTACCTGGTGTAAAAAAACTGACTATCCCTCAAGTGCCTTAAATATTTCACCCAAGGATTTCTGGCTGCCTATCATAGTCTGGTGAGCCAGTTCCTAATTTTTAAAATGTGACTTTTTGTTTTCATTGATGCACTTAAATGTTTCAGTTTGTGAATTATTTTGGTGGTAACTAGGTTTCAAGAAAACATCTTTCATTGTTGCCAAATCTTGTGGTTTGTAGTAAAAGCTTCACTGTGACTTACTCCCTGCCCTGTGCAGAAAGCTCTAGAGGTTTAATCATAAAGTAACAATCTGAGTAATTATTTCCTTTAAAAAGAAGTAACTTCTGGCCTTCACAAAAAAATTTAGTAACACAAACTAGAAACAGTTTAGTAACACTTTTTTCCCTAATGGAAGGTTAATGTGGCCACACTTCATGAACCTTTTGGGTCAGAATAACTTTCTAAGGAACTGTGAAGCTCAGAGGATGAAAGAAGTGTAATGGATATGTGAGGGTGTTTGCACAAGTGCTCTATTCATGACGTGCTAGAGCCTGTGGTTGTGTTTTGTCTTGCCTGGCTAGCAGGACTCAACAAGATCTGAAGGCTCAATGGTAAATTTGTTATTAATTTCAGTGTCTAAACAAGAAGTGCTTTGCATCTGGCAGCAAGATTGTATGCCACATTTAGAAGCACATGTCATTGCAATATGTCAGTCCTGTTGATTAAAATATGGTGAGCATTAATGTTGCTTGGGGAGGAAGTTGAGGTAGAAGAGCTGGAATGGCTCAGGGGAAGTACAGAGCAGCACTGTCTGTGTCCACAGTCTCTGGATCCTTCGCTGGTGTGGGATGGTGCACTGACCCCAAGGCTTTTGCTGGAATTACTGTGGATGATCCTACAGTTTTTAATGTAGGCACTTCTCAGTGACCTTCTCTCTCACTACACAGCAGCTCAGACAGCAGGGGCTTTGTTTTGACACAGAGGCTTTCCTGCTGAGAAGGCTGAAAGCAGTTTTCCACCCTACATTTTGGTGTCTTAAAATGTATGTGGAAGGACTTCAATGATGGCAGCCTGCTGGGGTGAGCATCAGTGTTTGTAGTGAACCTTCTTCAGTTAAGGAAACTCTTAGACTTGTTCAGTAATCTCCTTGGACTTATCAACTCCTCTGTCTTTGATTTCTAGCCAGATACTCAATTCCATGCAAAATCCTGATGACCACTAGTGCCTCTTGATGTCTTAGAAATAGTTCTATTATTAATATAGTAAGAATTGTGCAGAATTGATTGCTGTCTGAGGGTTATCAGGAGAGGGGAAAATTATTGTATTTATGAAGGAAGGTGTGAAATATTTGTAAGTTCATTATATGGTTTCATTTCTGAAATTTGCCAAATTTCCTCAAAGGTGAAAGGGACTGAACAAGCGAAACTCTTCATAATGGTTACTTTTTTCAACCTTTTCTGGGCAGATTTGCATTACAGAGGAAAGTCTTTTGATGGATGCTTGCAGCTATGTGAGAATATCCTTTTTTGTTTCAAATTTGATAATTTCTGTTTTATGGGAGCTAAGTGAAGTGGGCCTTTAGAAAGCTGTCTGTGGCAATCATAAAATCTAATTCTCAAGCAATGCTCTAGGGAAGAAATTCTGCATTCTTAGAAGCTGTTCCCTTACATTTGCATTCATTCTGACTGACATAGTGCTTCATTTCTTTGAGATGTAAATGAATAGGAACGGTCTTTGACAAGTCATAGAGATTACAGCATGAATTGAAAAAGTATTTCTCTCATTTTCAGATACTTCTCAAACTAGCTTTGAAAAGTCTGGTCAGATCAACAGAAATTGTAATGGGTCAAAAAAGGCAGTTTGTATCCCATAGCTAGAATAATTCTTAATGTGTCATCTGCAGGAAAATCCCAAATACGGTTTGGGGGGAAGCTGTAGAAATTAGCTGAGGAATTCAAGACAAATGTTCAATAATTTTCATGTCTTACTAAACTCCAAATGAATGTCTGCTGAGTGCATTTTAGCATTCAGTAGAAGAAAAATTGCTCTTTAGAGGAGCCTGAAATTTTAAAACAGAGCACACTTAAATTCTTTTGTTGTTTGGCTGGAAACTGACTTCAGTTCTTCTGCTTAATGGGTATCCAACATCTCTTTTGCATATGGGTAATTCATGCTTCTACCTTCCCTTCCTTTCCCCATCCTCTCCTTCCAAGCCACACACCTAAGACAGTGAATATTCTGGGTCTGACAGAGACAAGATTAAAGTTTTACAAATAACATTTGGGGGGGTTCATTTTGGCTTTTTTTTTTCTGAGAATACGGATGATGGAAACACAGGAAAATTCTTAGAACAGAGGGAGATTAAGTAAAATCCACCCTCTGAGTGATGGAGGAGTGAAAGAGAGAGACAGGAATGCATTTAAGTATTATTAATGCCTATTTTAAAAAGGAAGTGGGCTGGAAAATAGAGCTACAAATGTCAGTTCTTTAGAGTGACATACCAGTGCTTGAAAGAATTAGAAACACACCCATTAAAAGGCAGAGCTCAGCTGTGGTAACTCTTGTCTTCAAACAGCCAAGGAAGGAATAGCACTAAAGTGTCCAAGGTGACTTACTGTGACCCCTCAACACTACCCTGGAAGCTAATGCTCCTAAATGGATTTTTCCAAACATCCTCCGTGTAAAGTGGTGCTAAGAGGGAGCACCCAGCCTCTGCAGTTCCTGATCACTGTGCAAGTGCTGCTGTGAGTAAACCCGGAGTGTGTTAATGAGTGGAGGGGATGCTGAGCCCTGCAGGATGAGTAATTGGGCACCGAGTGGTTCCAGCAGTGCTGGCAGCTCAGTAGTGTTAATCATAGTGATGGCTTTAATAGCATTTAATAGACACTTATCTCAATTCCAAGTCAGATGTGATACTGCTCTTTTAAAAAGCATTTCCAGTGCCATTAACCTTCTGTCATGAGGAGCCACTAAAATTTCCACTTTTTTGTTGGATGTTGGGAAAAGTACTTCTCTTGTTTTCTGAATTCTGGAGATAAGTTGCCTGTCTGCACTGGAAAACCTGTGTTCAGTTGATAGCTTAAATCAGTTATTTGGGGTTGAAGCTTCCCTCCCAGGCAAAAAAAACCAAAAACCAAGAAACCAACACCTAAAAACTAACCTAAAAAAGGTGTTTCCAAAACAAGTGGCTAAGAACTTGTGTAAATTGTATTTGTAAATGGCATTGCACAAAAGGTAACCAGCAAATACCCTCAATCTATAAAGGGCATAGACAGCAAAGTCTAAGTTAATATTCCAGCTCTACTCTTAGTGCAAATTTGACTCTGTTGCTTAAATTATTTCTATTCTTGTGGATGCAGGTACTGAATGTGCAGCACCAGCCATTGTCTGTTTCTAGTCTTATAGTACTGAAGTATCAAGCAAATGCTTTAGGGAGAAGGTGGGGGGATGTTAGCCACAACAGAGCAGATTGCAGATGATTCATTTATAATTTAGCTCTGGTTAAGCCTGAATTAAATTTTCCTGCTTAGTTCTATTACTGTCCCTTTTGCAATTGGGCCTGTGCCTTCAGACAGATTCCTGCTAGGAAAAAATGGTTCATTCCTCCTTTTTGAGGAGCAAACCCTTCTGATGAACAAAATGCCACCCAGGAAGGATTGGGGAAAGAGAAAAGTGAGCTTTTAAATGAATGTGAAACTGCCCAATCTACATGAAGTTACATACTCTCCGTAAAGACAAATTTGTAGCAGCTCTGGTTGCATTTGAGTAGTACTGGAAACCAGGGGGGTTTCTGCCAAGCTCATCAAAACCTTTCAAACAGCATCAAAACCAAGAGGCTGGTCCTCTCTGTGTTGCTAAATCAAGCCACTCAACCCGCCAGCCCTGTGGAGTATTTGTTTTGCAGCATTGACAGCTCTTAAGAGCTAAGCCAGACACTTTCTGCATGTGTTTTGGTTGGATTTTATTTAATTTAAAGTTATTTTTATTTATATAAGTCATGTCAGCTGAGAAGTAGACAAATGGAGACTTAAGGAGTGATTGCACTTCTGAACATGTATCTGTCATAGACACTTGTTAAAGTAATGCCTTAAAATGAGCTGATAGGATCTTGTGACAGATAACCTTCTCTCTGCATGGAACAGGAAACCAAAATCTTCCAGAGGATCGCATAAACCTTTATTTTGGTGTGATCCATCAGACCTGAACACTCACAAACTCTTCAGTGTCCCTGGTTTAATGCATGTTCCAAGCTGCACACACTGCTGCTGATGCACACAAAAATAAACAAGGGACAGCTGTGTTGGCCACATAGAAAATTTAGCAAGATACAGCTTTTGTTAAGTAGAAGAGGACAAAATCAATGGGAAAAGAAATGTTTTCAAGCTTCTTGGAATGCAAACAATGGAATAAAAAAAAAAAGGCAGCCTAGAAGAGTTGGCAGTGCACTGTCAGCTGAAAACCACTGTTTCAAGCAAATGAATTTGGCTGTGTTGTAATGTCTGTTTTATTTTGATAACAAACTCCTCTCAGTCAGAATTTCATGTCTTGTTATGTGCCTTTTAGTTGAAGAGACAAGATACGTTCAGCTCCTTAGAAAGTTAAATGTATCTGGGCTTTGTGACACACTAGATCCTGATTATTGAATTTTCTCTCAACTATTAAGCCTGATTACTAATTTCCAGGAGATATTAATATATCAAATACTGAAATTATTACTGATTAAATGGTTTTGGATTTCCATGCACAGGAATGTCATTGGTCCTTCCTGACCAAGTGGATCACTCCTTGAAGTTATTTATCCCTTTTGAGGCCATACATTAGGCAGGTGAAAGGTTTGTTGCTTTGGCAAATGGAACTGGAATGTGTGACCATCATTCCTGCCGGGAACTATTTATCCTTTTATCGAAGCAATGATGCTTCTTTTAGGATGTCCAAGGATAAAGCGATAACAGCTAGGAAACCAGGGTGAAACCTTTGTGGAAAGGCATTTGGCTGAATATTGCATGATTAATGCTGCTTTCTTTGTCTGTTTTTCCCACCTTTTTTTTTTTTTCTTTAGTGTATTTAATAATAGGAAGATTTTTTTTTTTAATTTGGGGTCAAAACTTTATACTGACCAAAAAAAAGGCCAGTATAAAGTTTTGAACTTTAAGTTCCTTTAACTTAATGACTTTAATTACTTTTATCGTCATCTTCTGAAAGTCAGTTCTGTTCTCTGTCCTCCCTATTTTATTCCAGATTTTCTTTTCTCTATCTTTTATATCCTTTTACATTGTTACCCTCTCCCTCCCCAAAATGCTGCTTTTTAGGCTATAAAATCTGTTGGCTGTTAAGTCAGTTTAGTTGCCGCTTTGTAATTTTCACTTCATCTGTGTCCATAGTGAATTTGGTCTGATCTTTGGAGGCCTGCAACACCAAGAGTGTAAAAAGAACCATGTCAGCTAGGAAGATAAGAGACTACAATAACTGTTCTTTGGCATGGACCAGTATTGGAAATGTAAGAAGAAAATCCTGATATTTGTATTTTACTTCATAGGAATACTTATGCTTATTTCAGGTAACAATATCTCTCACCCTGATCACAGGACTTCAGAAACGTTCCTG
The DNA here is from genome assembly GCA_013400635.1 of Hypocryptadius cinnamomeus. Lineage (NCBI taxonomy): Eukaryota > Metazoa > Chordata > Aves > Passeriformes > Zosteropidae > Hypocryptadius > Hypocryptadius cinnamomeus. The sequence goes on from VYZP01032375.1 coordinate 6,420, forward strand.
TCTCTGTCTTTCCTTATTCCTGCAGATTTTTTGTGTTTTCAAACATTTGCACTGTTGAGAGTGGGGGGAAAAGCTTTCTGCCTTCCTTGCCCTCCCCAGCTCTCTGTCCCACCCCAGCTGGCTGAGCAGGCAGGGTGGGAGCAGCAGCACAGCCCGAGGCTCAGCGACCTCTCAGTCAGTGCCGTTCTTCAGGGTCTGCCCCGTACTGTAACGCCAGTCCCGTGCTTGAGGAGTGGTGAGTGAGACCTCTGTAACTGCTCCTGCTGACTTAAAAATATATCTTCTTATCAGTATTAAAACAGTACAAGAGCAGAGCTGTTGCTTTAGGCACATTTCTTGCCACTGTGTTGGCAGATGAACCTTGAATGGAAGTAAGAGGGCCAGTGACTTTGAAATAGGAGCTGTTAGCCAAGTTTGTAGAATCATAGTCCTTATTTATTTTATATGCTAATCTGCACTTGTGACCCTGAGCAGAAAAGCTGCAGTACAGCAGGTTTTATAAGCTGTGGCTTAACCAGTTATCTAGTCTCTTAAAGTTCTTATTTAAGCTGACTGGTTTTATGCACAAGTTGAAAACCTGTTGTCATTGATCATTAAATGCTATGCATATTGTACATTCATTTACATGGATTGTTCTAATAGTGCTTGTGTGTATTGTGCTACATTACCATATTTTTTATATATGTATGTATTGCATGAGGTTTAATTGTTGGGAATTTTTTGTACTGTCACTTTTGTATTCACACAGTGCCTCATGTATCTATTTGCATATTGCAAGAAGTTGTTTCAAAACAGTGATTGGAAACAGGTGGGGATGAGAACTTGCCATGGTAGGATCTGATGGTTCTGAAGTATTAATAAAGTATAGTGACTCAAAGCACTGTTTGTTTCTTTTCTTAAAGATCTATTTCATTCTAATATTTCAGGTGCCTCACGTTGCAACTTTTTTCATGTAGGTCATGTTGCACATCTTTGAGTGGTTACCCTGTCTCACCACATTACCTTCCTCCATAGGGCTTTTCTGGGAAAAGAGATCAGTGGAAGCACTAGAAGGAAGCAGTCCTTGGGATTACACAATGTGCTTATTTGAAAAGATGAATGTCACTGAAACCATTCCAGGACTATGTGCCATTAATTCATTGATTTGATCTGTTCCTTCTTTTTCCCAGCTGACCACTGTGACAATGCAGGTTAAGTGAGGTGTATGCTGGTGTCCTGCAGTAACAGGATAATGATCTGAAAGACCCTGTTGCAACCAGACATGGTGACAATTTATTCACTTTCATACTTGTTAAAGAAGTGGTCTTTGACCACTGAAGTGGGAGGCTGGAGAACAAATTCTCAGAGTATGTTAGGGCTAATTTACTACAGAACATAGAGAAAGTTCTAAGACAAATGGTAACCTGAAATATAAGTAAGGCTTGGAAGCTAAGCTAACCTGTGTGATTGTTTCTGAAGTGCAGGTGTTCATATCCTCATGAGAGGAAGACATAAGGAGACCAGGACAGAGATGGGAGACTTGACAAAAGGCAAGCTTTAACAAGGGGATCTGAGAGATGCAATCTTTCAGGAAGTTTGTCTAAATGCTTTTGTATTTATCCTAGAGAGAATAAAAGTCTGCAAGAACCCAGAATGCTGCATCACAGGAAAGCAGATGAAGTATTCCTTGAAGTACAAAAATAAGTATAACCATAATGAATCATCAGGTGTGTTCTGGTCAAGATGTTACGGGCATGCTTGAACCTACTTCAGATCTTGAAGTCTCTTGAAAATATCTTCCATTTCATGGTTCTAAATGTCTTTTTTTTGTTTGTTTTTATTTTATTTTTTTAACAGGAGGAATTGCTGGGGTGAAACTTCACTTGTAATAATCTCTAAAAACAGCAAATTCCCAGAAAAGTGTAGGCTGGGGATTTGCTTGACTAGGTTTAGCAGCAGTTTTCCAGCCTGTGATTCACTGGGCTCACCAGGGAGCACAAGCAGCAGCTGACTGCTGCTGTTCTTCCATGGTTTTGTAAAGCAGCTGTGGGAATCCATCAGCCAGGTAACTCCACAGTCCAAAGGCAACTACGGCTGGACTTTGCCAATAACAACACAGAGTTGAACAAAGTCATTCCAGTGTCTCATGGGAATCCCTGGTGCTTCCCTTCCCAAAGGCCACTGCCTTCCTCTAGGTCAGAGCCCATTCCAGCTGCAGTTGAGGACAGGACTGGACATCACTGTTGTTTCTCCTTGCTGGTGCCCAACATTGGCTTTGCTGTCTCCTTTTGAACAGTAGGAGATGAAATCTAGGCATTGCTGATTCTTGGCTGTGCTGTTGTACTCGTGACTGTTTTCCTTCTCATCCAACAGATCCCCACCACCCATGTGTTCAACATGGGGCTCAGAGCCAACCTTCTGCTCCAGGATTCCAGTCATTGCAGGCTCTGTTGCTGCAGGGTTTGAGCAAGAAACAATCAATAAACCTATGGAAGTGAATGTAAAGGAACAGCCTTTTGGCCAGTTTGGGTCAGCTGTTCTGGCTATGCTCCCTCCCAGCTTCTTGTGCACCTCCTCACTGGCAGAGCCTGGAAGACTGAGATGTCCTTGATTTAGAGTAAGCACTGCTTAGCAACAACTTTCAGCATCAGTGTGTTATCATCATTATTCTCACACTGAATCTAAACTACAGCACTGTACCAGCTACTAGGAAGAAAATTAACTCTATCCCAGCCAAAACCAGGGCTCTGCCAACAGCCTGGAAATGCCTGTCCTTTCCACCTGGGAAATGGAGCAAGCAGAAGTGCTTCTTCAGAGACTGGGAGAACTTTAAGAAATATGGGTTCTCCTAATAATGCAGACTTCACATCTCTGCCATTTGGTGAGGGATAGATAAAACATTTTCTGCATCTAGATCACGTTTGCTATTCAAGTAGCACTAATGTAGATTACAGGCTTTCATCTTACTGTCTCTAATTTTTTTTTTTAAAGAAATCGAGCATAACCTTGAATATGTCATGCAGAAAGTTGTTTGTAAATTACATGTAGAGACTGTAATGGGTGTTTACCTGTTTCACCAAACTGATACTGCAGTTTTGCCCATGTAACTGTGCAGGTCTTCTATGGTCAATATCTCTTCTATTAAAAAAACCCAACAACCTTTGTGGGTTTTTTTCCGAAGCGTTAAGCTGTTCTTGCACTCTTACGGTTTGGATCACTAACAAAATCTGTTATTGGTTGCACTACAGCAAATTCTTAATATCTTGTTAGATGCTTTTTGATGCTTGTGTTTTGTTTTGGGTGTTGTTTGGTTTTGGGTTTTTTTTACTGGAGTCAAAATGTTTTGAAGTTTGGGTTCTCATGTTGTTATCTTGAGCTGTTTGGAAAGGATCTTAAGTCTTCATTAGAATGGGAAAATATTTAAATGTTTAAATGCTGCAGCTGTTACCTAGCCTTCAAATAGAAGTAGCTCTTGGAAAGGACTATTTTGAACAAGCCTTGACAAAGATAAACCTGCTCATTTTATACGAGAGTTCACAGTATGCTTGCGGCATGTAGTAAGGCAAAATCAAGTCCTTTTTGCATAGCCTAGAAGAAAAAGTTCCAGTTATGCTGTGGTGAGCCAGGCTAGCTCCAGAACTGCTGTCTGCACTTTGGTGATGTTCTGTTTTCCCTGAAAGGATTGAACCAACCACAGAAAAGACGCTTCCCACATCATATTCTGGGCTGTAGAGTAAGCACTTCCAGGAAAAAGCCTGGCACTTCCTTGTACCCAGCCTGATTTTCTGTGCAGACCTTCAGCTGCTGAGCCCTTGTATGTGCCAGGACAGCGCTGCTGTGCCGAGGGAAGGCGGGAGGGCTCGGCACGGGAAGGCGAATGGCTCAGCAGGTGCCCGGTGTCCCTGCGGGGCTCGGTGTGCCACCCCTAGAGGGCTCCCGCCTTCCTTCGGCCGGAGCGAACCAAAGAGCCTGGCAGAGTATGCGGGAGTTTGGCCGCGGCCACAATCTGCGCTAAAGAGCCCTCTGCGTGTGGCGTCCTTCCTTTAATGTTCTCTTGCGGGTGAGCGCTGGAAAGCCGAGTGGGAAGCGTTTCTTTGCATGACAACACCTTCCTTCCTCGCCTGTGCCCTTTAAGAAGTTGCCATTTTTCTGGCATTAATTGTGTGGCTTGCTTTTTACTGGTTAAGGTCCAAGCAGTTGGTTCAGGCTGGGGCCCAGCTGCCCAATTCCAGATCTCTGATAACAGCAGAAATTTGGGGAGGGTGCAAAAAGCTTTTTAAATGTGAGGCAAGAAATAAATCTTGCCTATGAGGACTGGGACTAAACAAGTGTATGTTAGAATGATACTCCTTTTTGCATCTCTTAGTCAAGATTAAAAAATTCTGAAGCCTTCTTTCTCTTTATATAGGATAGAAAAGGTGTTTCTCTGTGTTTTTCTACAAAGAGATGCCTCTTTTTTAATCTTCTAGTTGACAGCCCAGTTCCTTTATGAAACCACGTTCTGGTGTCAATGCGGAGAAAGGAAAAAATAATTCTAACAATGGTTGAGAAGACACTTCAGGCTTTCTGCCTAATTAATTATAGTCATTTAAAATCTTGAGCAAAGTCTATGCTTGGAGAAGTTCTAAGTTATAATTAAGCCAAGCTGCTAACGATGGATCTAATTGTTGGGTTACAGACAAGCACAGGTAACACAAGTTGGGCCACTGACAACAGATATTTTACCCCATTGTTTTCTGTTGATGCAGCTAATTCCACACAACTGTTCCAGCAGCTGGAATGACCAGCATGGGGTGAGTGTGGAGGCACGTCAAGAGTTTTCCCTGACAGACTTAACTGGCACAAGGTCATTGGTCTTTACAGGTACCGTGTCCTCCTTAGTGCTGGCTGTCAGAAGGCTCCCTGGAGCACAACTGCTTTAGCCCTGCTCCTGTTGAACCCCTACCATGATGGACTTGAAGATGGGAGAAGGGATCAGCTGCTGAGATGATTCTGCCAAGTCCCTCTTTCTACCCCATATCTTTCTGAAGAACACAAATGTTGCCATTGAGATGGAGGTCAAATTCAACAGTGCAGGCAGGCTTTGGTGTTGCACTGGTGAGTTTGCTTTTAAAACTAAACACTAATCCTCTCCCTCTCTCTGTCCCCCCTCCAAAGGATTTCCATCTCTTCAGAGGGATAGAAATATCAACTCATACATGGACAGACCTTACTTTTACTATAGACCATGGGCTGGTTGCCTGTACAATTTTTAGTGTTCTGATGGATCAGGACACTAAAGTGAGTATCAAATTCCAGACATTCAGTACTAAGGTTACATTTCAAGCCTAAATACAAGGTGTTTGAAAGTTACCAGCTAAACCAGGGAGACAATGTTCCTGTTGCACAGTGCAGTGATACCAGAAAATTTTAAGGAGAGTATTTCAAGTGCTGGATTTTGTACTGACACTAAAACCTTTGGAAAATAGTTTAACCTTCCTCCCCTCACCAATTATGTTCTTTCTCATGGAAAAGCTTATAAGGCTGGGTTTTGCCTGAATTGTAGCATTTCAATTTGTCTTGATTTTGTTTTCTTTCTAATGTAAAGAAATTATAGATCTGTGTTGCCAGTCTTAAGCCTTTGTAATTGGTGGTTTGTACTTTATTTCCTTAGTAATGCTAGCAAGAGATTGGAAAGGACTGTTTTCTGCAGGACAAATTAGACATGAAGGGGATCTGAGCAATTTAGTGGTTTTTACTTTTAGGTAGTTTAAGGAAGACCTAATGAATAAGCCCTAATACAAATACTAACAAAAACTGTTTGTTTCTTCCCCCTACTAATAATCACCTTTTGTAATGGAAGACACATTGCAGAGGCTGCCCCTGCCATTAGAAAATTGTCTTCTAATATTTTCTTGTTAATGACCTTTTAAGTCAGTGAGCTATTCCCACTAGCAGTTGGCCAGACCAGGATGTGCATTAGCAGGCTAATGGCAGGCGTCCTTGCTGTGTCTCATGGCAATCCTCTGGAGCTGGCTGCATCACTTGGAGCACTTAATACTGGCTTTAGCTCTGCTAAAGCACTTCTTGTGCTCCCATCACCTCCTTTGGGAGACTGCTCCATTGACTAATGGATCTCACTGTCAGGAAGTCTTTCCTGTTCTTCAGTCTTACTGATCTCAGCTCCAAAATATATAACTGTAACTTCTTTCACTACTCTTCAATGAAAAGTTAAAAAAGAAAAAAAGGAAAGAACGAAAGTCATCACACTTGTTTAAAAAAAATAAAACTGAAACTAGCCTGGTTTCCAATCTTCACTGTAAAACTTGTAGAGCTTGGGGTTTTAGTTAAATGCTGCCTGCAGACATTTTTGGCTGATGGCAGCAAGATCTTGAGGCTGCCTAGCATTAAATCTACTCATAAATAAAACTACTGTGCCTTTGGGTCTGTCAGGGACCGACGTGTGTGCCTGTGTCATGTACTAAAGCTGGCTGCTAATGAAAGCCACACAGAGCTGCTCAGGGAAGTTTGTGAGGTTACACAATGCGCTAGCTGAGATGTCACAGGAAAGCCAAGGGCTGGGGGTGTGGAGGGAGGACCACCGGGGCTGCATTTTGCAGAAAAATGGTGTCAGCACAAGAGCAGCCAGCAAAGCTCCCGGGCTGGGCAGTGGGAGCTGCCTGCAGCCCTTCCCAGCCTGGGAGAGAGGCTGGTGTGCAGGAAGTAGCTGGAGAGGGGTTTTCACAAGGACCTGTTGTTTGGTTGCTCAGATTATATCAGTGTTCTGGCTATTGAGAGGGATTTGGCCTTTGGGTTTTGCTTTCAGCTTTATTTATTTTTGCCTGTTCTCAATTCTCTTTGTGAATACCAATATTCTGAGTCACCCAGAATGATTTCTGCCTTCATTAAAGATTCCTTCCAGCTCCCCTTCGACTGCCTGTAGGCTGGTGCCTGCCCCTGCCTCCCCCTTTGCACTTTGCTGCACATATTTAGCTCTCAGTATTCCATCACTTCTCAACTCCTGCAGCTCTGGCACCTGAGTACCTTCTGTTCTTTGCACAATTTGTTTTCTTCACCTGATCTCTGTCCCTGCACTGTCCCACATGCTTCCCAGCATTTGAGATGTGGTATGAGACTACAGTTTATCCCAGTGCTACAGCAGCTCTGCTTAGAGATGATTGATTGAAATGCTTCAACCTGGAAACAAGGCATCCAGGGCCTTTGGACTGTTTCTGTTGCACAGCTCTTTCTGTGTTGCCCTGGATGAATCCATTTACCTATTTGCCTTTGTTTCTTTTACGTACATTGGTATTGAAACTGTCTATGGTATCTACACGAAGCAGGGCCATGTTTCTCTAAAACCAAAATTAAAAGATGCACTATACAAAAAATGTAATTGTATAATAAGGGCTGTTCCTACATGAATTGCTGAGCTCTGTCACACTCTAAAGCTCATGTGTAAGAAAATACAAATCAATAAAGAAAAGAACCTGGGAAGGAAGATGGGTCGCTGTGTCAATACAGTAGATGCCTTAGTGCTCATTAATGACTGTCCCTAATGGTATTCAAACAATCTACATTTGCTTTAGCTTTTTCCAAAGTCCAGATGAGCTGCTCAGAGCTCTCTTAATGATGCAAATTATTTAATGCTCATTTGTATGCAGTATGTTCCTGCTTTGAAAGTACTTCACAGAATTGGAGCCAAATTCAGCCTTGCAGCTCCACTGAAGTCAGTGCTTGTCTGTGCATCTGTTGGTCGCTTCCCTTTTTGGTTTTGATTGAAGAGCTAACTTATTGTTATGCTGATAATATTTTTAAAGGTAATATCTGCAAAGGATTTTTCATCGCTCTTCTCTCCTCCCAAAAGATCAGCCATAAGTACAGAAGCAGTTCTGCTGGTTCTCACTCTTAACCCCTGCAAAAGGAGGACAGGCTAAGCAGAATACAATTTTGGTGTTCTTTTCTTTCCTTTACTTTGCACCTCCTAAGCACAGTTTCAGTGATATCTGGCACTTCTCCTGAAAATCATTCTGCAAAGAATCTCTGCCATCTGATGTATGCAAGATATTCTCTGTGGCCCATTTCTGGTTTAACACAGCATGAACTGGTGTAGGCCAAAGTCTTGTACAATTCTGCAGGTTGGTTGTGCTCAGTATACAATGTTAGGATGTATTTTCTTGTTGTTGAGAGCAATAGGCACAGGAGCCTACCTGAAATTTTGAACTAAAGTAGCTGCTGAAAGTTGGAACAGACACTCTTAGTTCAAGCACATACTCATTTTTAGTTAGACTTGTTAACTACAGTACTCTTGTAACGTAGTTTTTCAGTCATCCCAACTATGTTTTCAACACACAGATTGAAGAAAATAAAGAATCATTGCAAAAATATTGTTCACTCCCTCTGGGTAATGAGTAGGGCGTGATTTTCAGCTTGCAGCACAGACCCACAGCCATCTACTGCCTGCACAGAGGAAGTGGGAGTAATGGCACAGCAACCTTTCTAGATGTGCGTGTCACTAGAATGGGCAGAGACGTTTCTTGTCAGGTGTTAGAGATTTGCTGGCAGCAGAGGGATGAGTGCTGAGACGTGGGAATAATGGCTTCATTTCCAAGCTCCACAGCAGATCAATCCTGATGCCCTGGTGCCCTGTTTTACATAATGGAGTGTATGACTGCTTCCCCTCTGCCTTTCTGCAGTACTGCCCTCCAGCTCCTGCCTGGGTTAATTTGGATGTTCTCTATTGCTCACTCCTTCCCTGCTCCCCTCAACTCCTCCCTCCCCACTGCTTGCCCATCCCTTTTGGCCTGCATCTCTTCCCTCTCTCCTGCTGGAATGGATGTAATCCCTGGAGGAATGTGGCCCACAGGCCTCTGCAGGACTTGGGCGTGTGACTCTGGAGAGCCGCTGATGCTGAATGTAAAGCAGGAAAAAGCAACCTCCTATCACCTGGCAGCCCAGGGAGGGAAGAGCTGGATATCTGTGGGCTGTTCAGTGTGCCTGGATCTCCAGACAGTTTATCAGATGAAAAATAGAGGCCAGACATTTCGGCTTCATGTGCCATTTCCCTATTCATTGTGCCTGGGTGATGTATTCTCTGCCTGTGGTTTGAATAAATATCTTTCATAGTTACTTTCTGCTTCAGTCCCCCTTGGGACAGCTCTTTCCAACTCAGCTGCATCAGTGTGCTGAAGATGTGAAGTCCAAGTGTGTGGAACAGAGGAAAGAGGAGAGAGAACTTCATGCAGAGCATCTAAGAAGTTTTAGCTTCAATCATATTTCTCTGAAAGCTGCTGCACATAACACAAGCCTCGCCTGCAGTGTAAATTGCACACAACTCTCTTAGTCAGGACTCTTCTTCCCTTTCCTCTTCATATTTATATGCCACAGAGCATTCAAAAGTATTTGCAAGGATAATCCCAAGCTACTGGTAGGACCCAAACTTGTGATGGTTTTTTAAAAGGCTTTGTATTTGGGATGTTGCTGTGTTAGAGAGTTTCCTGGAAAAGTAACAGGGATGTAATGGAAAAAAGAAATCACAATTCTGTGTGGGGAAACTGAGTTTTGTTTTATGTAGTAAGCACCCATCTCAACCCTGCTAGAGCAGAACAAACCCCCTTCTCTAACAGAAACCCAAGTTGTTGTTAATTAACATCTTGCTGAAAACGAAGTCTTTGCCATCTGTTCCGCCACCTCACTACGAATGTGCTCTCATGTTGATTATGTAAGTAAAAATGAAAATATATTTTGGTAGAGTGCTGCATGGCACTGTGCTGTTTCTTCTTCTCTTTCTATTTACCATTCCCTGCCCCCATCCCAGAAGGAAAGGAAAAGGCCACGATTGTTTGACTCCCCAGCAGCTTTATCCTGGAGCTGCTGTCCTGGCTGCCAAGCCCTGCGTGTTGTGGGAGCAGCCATCTCACCCCTGCTGTGTTTGAGCTGTGAGCCCTTTGCAAACCCTGCTTATTATTAGGTTCATGAAAAAGCCATGGTGGGAAGATGCCCCTTAAGCTGAAGCTGCTCTAAATTCTTGTGAGGGGTTGACTTGAAATGCAGAAGAAAAGTGAAAAGGAAGGCCCGGTTACTCCATAAGTGATAGCCTGACCTCTGGGAGCAGCCCGCTGCTCCTGTTACAAGCGTGGCCTCTGTCTGTCCAAGGGTGGAGAAGGAGAGAAAGAGGAGGGGTAGCTTTCCTGTAAGTGGGTTAGAGCAATTACTGAGGTCTCTTACAGCAAATGAAGTTGTCAGTGTGAGTCACATTCCCTTTTTTCTCTCACTGCCAAGTTTTAGGTACTAACCAGACAGAGGGAGAAAAAAAAAAAAAAAAGGAAAAGCAACAATGGGGTAAAGTTGAACTGGAACAACCCTTCATTCGGGGTATTGTTTGATGTTTTAGCTCTGATTGTACATAGAGATAAAGGATCTATAAATATCCTGTCTGCTGAAATTCCTTATCACAACATCGCCTGTCAGCTGAACAAATAGGTTAGGTTCTCAAATAATACATAATTATGTATGTAAATACAAAATTACTGATTAAATCCCTGCAATGCCACATGCAATGGAGCCTCATCACTGGAGAGGACATTAACCTCTTGTGGTGCACTAGAGCTGCCTCAGCCTCAGGACAGCAAGTGGCACATGCAGCTGTTACTGCTGAAACAGCAGGAGCTTGGAGACTGGGCTGGAATAAGCAAGGAGACATTTATCTGCATGACTAGACTAGATGAAAGCATCTTCTGACACTTTTTGAAAGTATCTGAGCATTTAGTTCTGTTTAGCAAATGTCTGGAACCTTTTCTACTCTGCTTTAGAGCTTTTAATGAAGCATTGTGATTCCCATTGTGGTCAATTGTTTGACACTTTTATTATTACTGGTATGCAGAGCGTTTTTTAATGTTTGACAGCTGGAGAAAGAAGTATTTTGTGCATTGAAACTTTTAGCACAAAGCTGCTGTTTTCCATTCTGCCTTTGTCTTTTATTCTTGCTGATGCAAATCAACGAAAGACAGAACTGATTAAATTACATTTGTTTACTTCTTCCTTGATGATAATAAGACACAGCCTGCCTTTTATAAAAGGCAGAAATAGAGGATGTGACTGTTTCTACAGTATTTCTAGAAAGGCTTTTTTTCCCCCTTACAATATAAAGGCATTTATTTGTTTCTAATGTCTTGATTTACCAGATAATGTGCACTTCCTAATGTGTGTGGAACAAGAATAGAGCTATGAAGGACAGTTAGCAATGGATTCCATTTGGAAAGCTTCTATCTTGTTATTTTTATTAATCCAACAGTATAAATTAGCAGAACACATCACGAAACAAACACAGCAAGATACTTCTGTCCTTCACAGTGGGGCTGCTGATCATTGCACAAAGCAGTGCCCTCCATTGCAGGCTTTGGGTTTATACAGCCACAGTCCTGCTACTGGGTCCTGCCTTCAGGGCACTGGTACCACTGGAGAGAAAGGAGAGGCACAAATAGGATTCCCAGGATTGTTTTGGTGAATAATGTGCATGTCTTGAGGATTGTGTAATACTTTTTTTTTGAGCACTTGTCCTGAGAAAGGAGGACTGGGTTTGTCTGTCTTGCTTGTGCAGTTTGCAAGGGAAAATTTCTAGTGGAAAGGCTCTCCTGATCCAGGCTGCTCGTGAGAGGGTAGGACAATGTCACCAGGAGCACAGAGAATTACAGCTGGGAGACTTTGGGAACCATAAATGGCAGAAACAGGAGAGGTAGAGGCCAAGCAGAAAGGAGGTGGTTAAGGAAGTCATTACAAAACTGCCCTCATGATTGTTTTTTCCTGCATTTTTCAAAAAGAGAGAAAAGTGCAGCAAAGGATAGCAAAGGCAAGAGAAGTGTCTGAAGGCTTCTCAGCAGTGCAGTCAAACCTCCTCATTTTACAGCTGAAACTAGTCTTAGGGAGTGATATCACCTGGCAGCTGAGCCAAATCTAAAGGACTGCTGGTATCAAAATGATGCTTCTGCTTCCAGTCATGCTGCTTTCTTTGTGCAGGTCTGGTGCTTGTCTGACTCTTTAATGAGCTCATGCAGCTCAGTAAACTGCAAGAAAATGAATTCAGTAAAAAATATACCAATCCAGGAAAGGAGAAGAATTGGACACTATGAGACTTGAGACTGCAATGAGTGGGAGAAGTATGAACATCAGAATTTTGCGGCACATTTGGGGTGTTTTGGGGGGTGCCTTGCTCCTAGTTGATGCTTAACCTCTCACTTCACCTCCTAGGTGGGGCTTCCCTTGGAAGGCCACAAGATGAACATGCCTGAGCAGGGAGGCTGACTGGAGAGGTGAAGGAAGGTCACTCAGCAGCACCAGCCCCTGGGGCAGAGAGAGGATTGAATGGGACTGCAGCAGCCCCAGGATGCTGGCAGGGGGAAGAGTGTAGTGCAAGAGGAACCAAGAAGGAAAGGGGACACGTGCAGAGTAACCACAGAAGGTTACTGCAACAGGCACTGGAAAAATGCTTGAGTATAGGGTAATGGTCCCATCTTCCTAATCTGGCTCTTAAAGGGTTTATTCTCATGTATCCATGTAGCTGCCCCTGAAGGTGCTTATGCCCCTTATTTAGCCATACATTTCTCTAAATCAGGTTTTGATAAGAGGACAGCTGCTGCATTTTTATTATCTGTGATAAGCAGCAGTAAAATCTGTTTAGAGTTCATGATGGAAATGTATCCATATATTGGCATTTTTCCAGCTGCACTTCACAAAGGTAAATGGGACATGAGAGTGGTGCACTGCCCCCTTTTAATCCATTTTCTCTAGATGGGGGCACTTTGCCTCTCTGCAGGAGAGGCCAGCACAGCTACTGTGCTAATAAACACTCATTCCTCACTGCAGCATCTGCACTTCCCAGACTCATAAATCCAAGCAACTTGTAGTTGAATAGCAATTAAATATCCACGTGCATTTCCATACCACGGTCTGGTGCACAAGGCACAGGCTAAGTGGCTGCACATCTGCTGTCTGCTCCCCCACGTGCTGCTTGCCAGAGCGTGATCACTTAACCTTATCCTGCCACCAGAAAGGGTACTTGGAAAATTGGATGCAGAGCATCATCTTACCAATACTTTGCCATATCTTTCTAAAAGAATGATGTTCTTTCTTGTTTGGAGTTTTTTTTGTTGTTGTTTTTGGGGTTTTTTTAAAGCAGCCTTTATTGTCTTTCTCTCAGGATTTCCAGGCCAGGGATTCAGTTGGGCTGTTAATGTCAGTTGGAAATGAGACATCACATTGAAAAGTTAGTTGATATTCAGGACACTGATATATCCTCACAACAATTTTGTGTCACTTGTACAAAACCCAGAGACTTGGTAATGCAGTAAGATAAATGTAGTGCCTGATTACAGTGGATGTATTGGACTTATAAAAGGCATCTCTTATCGTGAGGTTCTGTGTATCTGCAATAATAACCACCATATGTCAGGTAAGACAAAGATAATGTGAGCTAGATCATTTTCCCATTGTTAAAACTTTCAAAATCCAAAAAGCTACAAATGTCGTAATAATTAATTCAATTTTGCTGCATCTAGTGCTGGTAGCTGGAGGGAACATCTTTCTGAGGTTCAGTCTTTCCTCTTGTCTAACTGATAACAGTCTGTGTGGCAGAGTTTTCAATGCTATAGCCATTTAAAGAAGTAAGAGCTGTACACAGTCATTGCCCATCTTGCATTTCCATGCAGCAGGATTTTACCACATGAAACTGCAGTTCAGATGTTCCCATCTTGAACAAACAGATAAGCCTTGTAGTTTGCTTTGAACTTAACAGTGAATTTAACCGTGGTGAAGCTGTATGAGGCACCAGCCTGTCTTGTGTCTGACTGTACAGTGTTGTTGTTGTACAGTTGCCTATCAAAATGCTTCCCCATGGAACTGGCAGAAACCTTGAATTCCCTCCCCAACCCCCACCCAGTGTGTCTGTCAGCTGCAGACCAAGTCCCAGCCAGATCACAAGAACATCCTGAATCAGTCACAATAATTTGCATTTCCTTGCCAAAGATTTTATCTGCCGGGGGGGAAAATTGTGCCATCAAGGTTGCTAGTGTTGAAAAATCTCCACCCTTCTGCTCCCCGGCTCTTCCTTTTCCAGCTAGGTTAATTTATCCAGAAGAATTAATTGAAGGAACAAAGCTGACAAGTTAGAAAGGCCACACAGCAAGGCAGCACCACTCTGAACATCTGCACATTTTGTGTATTTGATTAGGTACCTCAGCACTGGCAGATTATTATTGTTAAAAGCAAATCTTACTTTTGCAATTTTTATACAAGACTCTCCTGCTATTCTGCAGATGTTTGTTCTCTGTATCCCCACATTGTTTAAAAACATGTCAAATAATGATAGTAAAAATTACACTTGCTCATTCAAACAGCTTGCTGTTTACATATAAGAAGAATCATCTGCTGGGGTGCAATGACCTAATGAGAGATGTGACATGGCCTTCAGCAAGAGCTGGATGGGACCCTCAAAATCTGCTGCTTTCATACAAATTGTCCTCCAATATATGTATAATGAAAACCTTCCTTTTTTTATAATGACAGATGCCACAGGAGTCGTATATTTAGGCCTTATTTTTTCTCTGAGTGTTTATTAACAAATGCTTGCAAGTTTTATGATGTGGTGAAAACTATATCTCTCATGATAAACAGGAAGTGCACAGAGGTATTGCATTACCCCATAATGCAACACAGATTCCAACAGCTTGGCTCTTTTTCTCAAAATATGGTGACACCACTTCCTTTAGGAAATCTCTCTTCTCTTCACAGCTTTTATCTGCTATAGATGTGAAAAACTGCAAAAGAAATATTAGTTTTTAAAAATGATGATTCATCAGTTTTGGACTGCAGAAATTGATGTCTATAATTTACACAAAATCTATTAAAAATAAGCAGTAAAGACACATTGGGCTGTCAGATCAGTGGATTGAACAAAGTGCAAGCAAAGGAGACCTGCACTCCCTCCAGCAGCATTTGTATAGACAGCAAAGATGCAGATTGCCCTGCAGCCACAAACCTGGAGCTGCCCCTTCTGCAGCTCCATGTCAGCAAGGTCAGGACCTGCCTAGCAGAGATGAGGGAATCCTGTTTCCTTGTCACATGCCCAGGAAAGCCCAGTGTGACAGTTTCTATGTGGAGCCTTCATCCAGAACTGTCGTGCTACGGCCTCCAGCTTGCTCCTAAAGGCTGCCACGCACTTGTCGTGGGATGTGCAGCCATTAGTGCTGGCTGAATGTTCAACCCTGGTGCAAACCTCAGAATGCCATTCATGTACTGTCCCCTATCACTTGTTTCTGTTCAGCCACTGCTCATGGTTTAGATTACATCTAATAACAGCAGACAAGTAGGACGTGTACTTGTGCCATTGGAGTCATCAGCCACACGCGTTTGTGATGAACGTCACCCCAGCAGACGCCGACGTCAGGGAAAGCAAGCCCTGGTGAGCTCCTTTTAGAAGGCCTGGCATCATTCTCCAAACTGGTTCTCCATGAATAGGCTTGTGTGTCTGCCTGGGGCTTCAGTTGCACATAGCCAGATGCAGTGGGGTCTGGATATCACCCCTCCAACCAGGACCCTTCTATTCCCATAGCTCAGTCCCACTACCTGTTCATTTTACTTTTAATTTACATTCTTCCCCCCATATTCTCCTTTATTCATTCTTGCATCACCCTTTTTCCTCTGTCCTCACATCAGCCAAGTTCCCTACATTTTTAGCTATGAGCAAAAAGCATTAAAAATGCAATATTTGGACAAATAAAATCCTAATAATCCTGTTTCTATATGCTTTGACTTCTGCCTCTGCTGGAGGCATCACTTGTCCTGCCTACAGCTGAACCAAGAATAAGCGTGGGGGAAACACACTGCATGTTCTAGTATTTGTAAATTATTAGACTTCTGAGGTTATGTAATAATTTTATCTCGTTTTTTTTGTTTTCTTAGCAGTCAGTGATACCAGAAATGCAGAGATCAAGAGACTGATATTATGTATTAGCTAAGTCTTACTGTAAGAACTTAATAGCCTTCCAGTGTATAAGGCTTCAGCACAAGAAAACAGGGGTCAGGTGGCAGGACCTCAGTGAAGACTCACAAGTTGCTGTAATATGCTGTGTAAATACTTAATATGCGTATGTTTCATTTTGTCAGTCCTGTAAATTAACTTTTTATCTGGTGATTCAATTCTCTTATCATCCCCAGCTTGTTTACTGAATTTTAAGTCTTGGGCAAGATGAAGCAAGCTCATGAGGAGTAGCTGGTTTTCAAAAGATACAAGTTCCAGATAACCGAGGACAAGTAAGGCACACAACAATATTGAAATCACTCAGAGTTTTATTGCAGCTGACTGAGACAGAGTGTGCTTTGAGACTGGGAAATTTCCATTACTGAACTGCAGGACAGTGCCTGGATACTGCTACTACTGCAGCTGAAAAATAAAAGAAACTTAATTTTATATAGACAGCAACAAAATGTCAATATATTAATTAAAATATCTAGATTTATATGATAAGCATTTAAGGTTGCTGTAAAATGGATCCCTTTAAAAATATTTAGATTATTTATGATTGTAAACTACTTGTTCAAAACTAAGGAACATAAAAATTACTTGAAATTGCAACTGTGTTTTCAAACCATATTTGCGAACAGCAAAACTAACCAGAACATGATAGATAATATGAGACATCTCCTACAACAGTGACAAGTTCTGACAGTGACAGAATGATACCCAGTGCAGGATCAAGGCTGTTACTGTCAGAATCATTCTGCAATTAATAATCTTTTGTGCTCCCCTTGGCATGCACAGAACAACCACAGCAATCTGTTTTCTCATCTTAACTCCACGGTGCCTAAGCCACAGTAAGCTCCATGCAAAGTCCATCAGAATGTTGAATGCAGAAAAAAGGAAATACTGGGGGGGAAAGTAAATTTGTTCTTGCACCAAGTGCTCAGCAATTTGGATGAGAGATTGTTTCTAACCTCCCAGCAGTGCAAGATTACAGCAAGAGTCTCATTTTTGTTAAGGTTGCTTTATGCTGCCAAAGCAGTGGTCAACATTCACGTGAAGATCAGTCTCAAGGGATTTCTGATGTGTGTCACCTGTTCAGTCAAGCCCAGGTAGGTACTGACTAGAAGTTATTACCAGCTGATACTCTTTCTGAATCTTAGCATAGTTCCCTGTGGATCAGAGCTCATATCTAAGCAATTTCAGGAACCATCACCATGGTTCCTGAGTGCCTTACAAGTTAAAATATATCTTTATAAAACATTTTAACATGTCTTATTTCTCTCTCTCGTCACCCCCACACAAAGGCTTGAGGTCTTTTTAAATAATTCTGGTAAAACTGTATGTTCTTAATGCCTGTGTTTGGTTGGGATGATGAGCAGGTTCAGGTTCATGCTGACATTCTCATACAGCAGCTACCAAGAAAGCCACGGCTGCAATGTCCCACGCAAATCACACAACCAGTATAATTACGATGATTTTAGGAGATGTGGCTTCAGTTTTAAATTAGCACAAAGATCTGAGATGCCTCCCACCCCCACTACAGAGGGGCACCATAGGGCAGCTCCATGGTGTTTGTCCTCAGCCTGACCCGGCACTGCTGATCCCAGGGCTCAGGGCCCTTGTGGTACAATGTTCCCTTTTCCACAGACCTATTTACAGAACAAGAATTAACAGTTAAAGCAGAAACAGTAACAGTGCAGGGAATTTCTAGATGCTGATTGTAGGATGAACTCATTCATGTGACTCCTGAACTTGACTGAAGATGGAGACAGTCCAAACCATGACGTATTTACACTGACTTAGCTCATGGCTTAGCTTTTTCTTAATATTCCTGTTTCTGCTTACACAAACTCTTCTCAGCAGTGCTTTGATTTCTGTTTGAAATAAAAAGGTTTTTTCCTTTTGCTTCTCATTATCTGTTATAATTTTTTAGTAAGTATCACCTCCACAAACATAGCCCTTTATTTTGATCATGGAACTCATAATTTCCTTAAAACACATTTATGTGCTTCCCAGAATTGAGGCTTTAATGTCACCTTGTTAAGGTAAAAGACCCAACATTAAGTGCAGGTAGTGGCAGTGTATTTAAGTAGGCTGAAAACTGATTGATACCACTCCCATCTGCTCTGCCTATCTCAGCAACTGCAGAGCTTCAGTGAAATACTGCACCGAGTTCTGTCACGGGAGGAGTCGCTGGGAGAGCATGCCACAGCCTCTGACCACTTCTTCGGGCTTAATTGGGTTAGACATATATTTGAACACAGCGCTCAAAGGAGCTGACAGTCCTTCCACAATTTCCTGGCCTGCCTGGTTGGTTTCCTTTTTGATCAGACACATCCCAGTGAAGGTAGAAAATAATCTAGATACACACCAGTTTTTAATTAAATTTGGTATGACAGGCTGTGTTTAAGCTACATTCTCCATAATAATTTGTTTTGCATTTGCTGGTGACAGATTTATTTATGTATGTAATCAGAACTGTAAGCAAATTTTCATTTTTCAAGAACCTTTAAAATAATACTTGACTTGGTTTCAGAAAATTTAAACACTCGCATTTACTACTGTCTGAAATTTCTGAGAAAAATAATGCTGTACTTCTGAAGTGCAGAACACATCATGAAACAAAAAGCATTATACACACATACAAATTAATACATCAGAAGCATTATCCCACTCAAATACACAAAAGCATGAGCTGTAGAGTTGAATGCCTGTTAAATACAGAGGGGAGTTTGTTAGATGTTGCTCGTCCCTGACAGCTTTCCCTCCATCCGCCCAGGCTGGGTGGCACCCGGAGCCTTGGGGACACCTGGGGGCGCAGCCAGACCGGGGACAGCCCTCCCGAGCCCTGGGCAAAGCCCGGGGAGGCCAGCGAGGGGTAGCGAGGGGACGGCAGCGCTGGAAGCAGCCCCGGAACACGGAGGTGGTTTGGCTGATGGCAGAGGAAGCCGGCTGGGAGCAGGGAGGGCCAGAAGAAGGTGGGATGCCAGAAATGACCTCGGGGAGAAGCGAGACATTGTCAGGGACATGGGTGGGGACAGCCCCAAGGCAGGCACGGATGAGAAGCAGCAGAGATGTTGGCAGTGAAAATGTCAGCAGTAACCAGGGGTTATAATTGTTGTCAGGGTCGTGAGGGAACTGCAGGAAAAAAGGCAGAAGTGGCGTTAAGATCCTTGTGCACAGACGCCTGCAAACAAGGAAAAGCTATTTTAAAAGCCATTTTTTAAAACTCTGCCTTGCAGAAAAACAGAAAAGGTACGGCATTGTTGCGAGCAGCGCTCAAACCGTGACAAACCTTCAGCTGAGATTTCACCTCCCCTATAAAGTTTATTTACATTTATACGGGAAGCAGCGAACAGGAAAACGTAATTACATGTAAAAACAACATGCTGAACAGAGTTTGCAAAACTGTGCGCTGAAGTCGGGGAGTGTGACAAATGAACTGGCCCTTATGGCAGTGCCCGAGCTCTGGCGCAGGCGGGACCGGCCGGGCGCTGAGGGGCGCTGAGGGGCGCTGAGGNCCTCCCTCCCGCATCCTCCTCCTCGGCCCCCTCCTCGCCCGCCTCCGCCCCCCCGCACTCAGGCACCGCGGTTCCCGGCACGGACAACATGGCGGCGGTGTCGGGGGCAGGGGCTGCGGGCGGCTCCGCCAGCGCCGGCGGCCCGGAGATGGTGCGGGGACAAGTGTTCGACGTGGGGCCGCGCTACACCAACCTCTCCTACATCGGCGAGGGGGCCTACGGCATGGTGTGGTGAGTGCGGCCGCCGGGGCAGCGCCCTTGCCCCGGACAACTCCCTCCTCCCTTCCCTCCCTCCTTCCCGCCGCCCTGCCCGGCCGCGGGCCCGGCCCGCCCTTGCCCTCGGGGAGGGGGAGCAGCTCTGTCTCGCTTTCCTCAGCTCTGCCTCCCCCTCCGTGTTCCCGAGGTTGTCTCTCCGGCATCACCCTTCTTTCCTCTCCCTCCCTGCACCCCCCCATCCCTCCGTCGGTGGGTGCAGCTGAGCGTCTTGTTTCGTTTCGCTCCTGCGTTTATTTTCTTTAAATCTTGTGCCTCTGGAGTTGGTCGCTCTCGTTATTTCCTCCGTCTCCGTAGTGCGATTACAGACGTTCAGGAAGGGGGGGAAGGTGGTATATCCTGCTGGCAGCCCCGCGTCCCTTCCAGTGCCCTGTGAGGGCTCACCTGGCTGCGGCAGCCCGAGGTCGTGGGGGATAAAAGGGTGAATCTGAGCATAGGAGTTGCTGCCGCTGCCTGACTTTGCTCAGGACGTGCTGTCTGTGCTGCAGAGCTGGCCGGATTAGTGCCTGCGTTAACGTGTGCAGGTGAAAGTTCTCTTCAGCTGAAAAAGCTCTAAATTATATTGTATTATAAAGACTTAGTCTGAGTCTCGCTGAAAAGCGATCGTGTGCGTTTGCTGTGGGTAGCATCGGTCTTACAGAGCGCCGTGAACGAACTACAAAAAACGTGAACTAACTGGATTAAGAGTGTGAGATGGATTTTTTTAGCAGTCTCAGTGAGCTGGGGTGATGCTGTGTGATCTGTGTATCTAATGACTGGGTTATTAGCATGGCATGCTCAGTGGTCTTAGTTAGGATTTCATATTTTGTCTTCCATTAGTTAAAAAAAACCAGTAGTCCTGAAATAACTTAAGGGATGCAGATGAAAAACTCTTTTTTGTTGCTGTTTTATCAACTTTCTTGCAACACTGCCTCTGTTTCTTCAGTGTGGTTTTTGACCAGAAGTGCTAAAAGCGGCTTACAGGCTGTGACTTCATGAAAGCTTTATCAGCATTAATTTCTCTCACTGATGAGGAATCTTTTGTAAAGCAGTACATTTCTCAGCGAGGACACCTCACAGCCTTCAGCTGTGTGCTACAGATTTTTATAGCTGTAGGTTTTTGCACATAGTCACTGAATTGTGCTGGCCTGTCAGGATGAAGTCATTGTGTGTTTCACGGAGGGAGCTTTCATCTAGGCCTGAGTTTAGCTGGGGGATGAGCCTCTCTCTCAGAGTTTTGTGTTGTGGCCTTCACTTTTTTTTTTTGNCCGGGCCCGGCCCGGCTCCATTTCCCGCCCGTCACCTGACGCCTCTAATGGCGCCGCGCGGCCACGTGACCCGCCGCGCGCCCCACGTGACCCGCGGCCGCCGCGCCCCCTCCCCAGCGGCTGCGGTTACCGCAGTCCCCGGCCCCGCCC
>VYZP01032375.1:28526-132403 GCA_013400635.1 Hypocryptadius cinnamomeus
TCTAATGACTGGGTTATTAGCATGGCATGCTCAGTGGTCTTAGTTAGGATTTCATATTTTGTCTTCCATTAGTTAAAAAAAACCAGTAGTCCTGAAATAACTTAAGGGATGCAGATGAAAAACTCTTTTTTGTTGCTGTTTTATCAACTTTCTTGCAACACTGCCTCTGTTTCTTCAGTGTGGTTTTTGACCAGAAGTGCTAAAAGCGGCTTACAGGCTGTGACTTCATGAAAGCTTTATCAGCATTAATTTCTCTCACTGATGAGGAATCTTTTGTAAAGCAGTACATTTCTCAGCGAGGACACCTCACAGCCTTCAGCTGTGTGCTACAGATTTTTATAGCTGTAGGTTTTTGCACATAGTCACTGAATTGTGCTGGCCTGTCAGGATGAAGTCATTGTGTGTTTCACGGAGGGAGCTTTCATCTAGGCCTGAGTTTAGCTGGGGGATGAGCCTCTCTCTCAGAGTTTTGTGTTGTGGCCTTCACTTTTTTTTTTTGCTGTGGGAAGAACCTTCAAAATGTAAATCAGAAATCCCGTTTACAGTGTAAAAATATCCTTGTTATTGTTTCAGTGTTAGAAATCACAGCAATATATCTAGTCCAAAACTTGTTGATGTAGCTTCTGGTACAGGCTGTATTTTATTATGGTTATTTTATCATCTGAACCAGGGTAAGGAAATGAGTGCAGATAATCTCAGTAGTGGCTGCACTGGTTTGCACTCACAGTCAGGTTTTTGAAGGTCCTGGGAAGTAGCATTGCTGAGGTGTGTGCTGGGGACAGTCCAGTTCACTTCAGCGGGGTGTTAAGAACTGTGTTTCACAAACAAAGTGAAAAGCTAAAATATTTCACCACACATCAGGGACTGCAAGAAGCAGCACGATGGCAGTTGATGCCCTTTTTTGGCATCCCTGTGCCAGTGAGCAGATACAGGGGAAACAGGGCCACTTCTGCCCCTCCAAATCGTGTGTGGTAAACTTCTACACTGAAACTGTTGCCACTCCAAATCCAAGGGGTTGATTTTTTATTTGAAGACTTTTGATACTTTCTGTCTGCTGTGAATGCTGTACAAAATCACTATCAAAATTTCCACATCACCAGTTCAGTTGAAATACGCACTTTTCTGCTATAAAATATGCAGTTTTCTGCTATAAAATTATCAACATAAAATGCCATATTATGTATTTTGTGCTCTTGGTTATTGCTCTTGTGCCTTGGGTGTGAAATGACAGGGAGCAAAGTCTCAGTTTATAGCGTGTACTTGATCAGGGAAGTGTTGGATGCACTTGCAGCAATGCCATAGCAGCTGTGCTGTGGTGGTGGCTGCCATGAAAGGCGATTGCCTATCAGTGCAGGCTGTGCAGTTCTCTGCTCTGTGTTTCGTGTTTTGCTCTGGTTGCTAATGCAGTGAGGATCTGCAGAAGCTTCTCCCTCAGGGGGTGGGGTAGAGGGCAAGCTGTGAGTATGTAGATGGAGATGTTTCCTGCAACTGCAAAATCCATTTAAATTTGTTCACTTTGATAAAGGAAAGCAAAGCAGGCCCTGATGGTTTTGTTTTAGACCCACAGCTAATGTGGAGCTCTTTGGAGATGATGGTTATTTACAAGTGCACTGTGCCATAAGGCTTGTTACATGGCAAACGAGTATCTTTTGACTCTTAAAATCCTTCACTCTCTTTCTCGTTTTTATCCTAATTCTTATGTTTCTACATTGTTGGATTAGGGATTTGAAAACAATAAAATGCTTTTGATTATATGAGTAAAAGGGCAAATGAAGTACTCTTAGGATAGTGCTGTTATGGTCAGTCTTCCATTTTGATTTTGCAGCAGAGAGAATAATGTTTGAGAAATATTGATCACAACATAAAATACCAGTACAGGAAATAGAGGAAGATGTTGTCTGGAGAGACTGTACGTGAATGTTCTTTCATCTGGATTTGAAAACCCTTAAAGGCATTTGACTATTTTCCCTAGTGCAGTCATTTTTTTACATAATCAGATTTTGAGTAAAAATAAACTCAGCAGAGCAGTGTATTTACTGCTGTGTTGTGGTTGCGCTTTCTCAGCTTCGTAAGCAGAAAAGGCACGTTATCAGGCCAAACCCCATCCTAATGTCCTCCAGTTCAACTCTGCCAGAATCGTTCAGCCTGTGATTCAGGCTTTTGCCTTTTGTTGCAGAGGGTGAAGTGGTGGGAGGTGGATCCCTGTCAGAGCCCCTTTCTAACCCGTTTTTGTTTTGGTCATTCTGCATGTGAAACTAAGGGTTGTGCACAGAGCAAAGTTTGAGCCAAAATCCTCAGCACTTCCTAGGACTGCAGGACATTCTTTGAGCAATTGCTTAGTCATACAGTCATGTTTGTTACTCTGACTTAATTTATCCAAATATATGTAAATGTTGTGTTGTCTTCCTCTCTGCTTTCACTTAAGAACTGTTAGTTGTTTTGAGGAGTGTTGGGGTAAAGTTCTTTGAGTGACTTTCCCTTTCATTCAGTGATAGGGTGTTATCAACATCAGAGTCACATGGAATGCACTTTTAGACCAGGTCTGAGAGTTTCAGAAATACCTTTCAGACACAACAAATTGAGAAAGAAACAACCCCAACAACCTTTCTCACCTTATGTGCGCTTGGTTTATTATTATTAGTAGTATTGTTTTAAAGCAGCCTGTTAACAAGCTATACTTCAAACACACTGGAACAGCAATAAAAACATGATGGAGTTGAGCTTTACATTTCAAGCATGACTTGTTCTTCCTCCAGTTGATCAGTGGTAGTTTGGCAAGGATGATAATTTGACAGTAAAAAACAAATAATAATTTTGGAAAGAAATTGTGAATTGAATGTGATAGGGATGTTCTCATTTTTATCCTAGCTTTTGGAAACTTTTTTTATCATCAAGCTTATATGAATGTGAAGTAATATCAGTGCTGCAATAACTGCTTATAAATAAGCAGTTGAATGCAGATGAGTGCAGTTGGAAGAAAATAATCTGCAAGCTCAAATTTTGGATTTCTTGCTCTGAATCTACCGTGTTACAAAGAGAGCTTTGTGTTACTGATGTGCTGTGAAAGAGTGATATTAGAAGTTTAGGTAGTCAATAGTTAAATGTTAAAGTAATACTGAAAAGAATACTTAAAACACTTGGCAGTAGATTCTTCAAAGTTACACTTCTCTCTACTTTCTCATGGAACTGCCCTACTTTTAGAGCATCAATAATTTAAAATGAAGAGAAGCATATTAATAAAGAAACTAAAACCAGAAAGAAATCAGGAATAGAACAATCTGCAAGGCACAGATATTGATACTAAAACATGAAATTTGAATGGGATTGATGATTGCATAATAGTTTCTTTTGAGTTACATAAAAAAGTGGCTTTTGCATCCTCTGTGGGGGTCAGCATGGTGGCTGGGGTGGGCTGCCCAGTGGCAGTGATCAGAAAGATTCCTTCATGTTTGTTCTGTTAACTCTTGCCTTGATCCAGAGAGACAGAGCCCTTTAATGATGGAGCCAGTGCAGGGATCCCTGCCCCTGTTTGCGTGTGCTTTTAGGGAGCACAGGTTGGGTCTGAGTGTCGATACCTGGTAATTAACATGTTCTGTCTGTGTGATAAAGAGAGCAGGGAACTGATACAACTTAGCCAACCCGCCCCAGTGCAAGGATCAGAGGAGGGAATTGGGGAGTGTAATTGGTGGCTAGTTATCAGCTTCTTCCCTCTGGGGAGAAGGCAGATGGAAGCACTTCCCTTCAGTCACTCAAGCCTCTAGCACTTACCTAACCTGGCGTGGGAACCCAAAGGAGAAATGAGAGCTGCTCTTCCTGCTCTCCCCGGTGATGGACAGGTGGCCCCCACAAGCTGTGCAGCAGGGACGGGCAGCAGCCACTCGCTCCGTGTCAGAGCTGTCTTCCAGGTTTATGGAAGATAAGACGTAGCAACTTTTGCTGTCAGCCCCGAGCAATGGGATGCTGGCTTAGCTGAGGAGTGCAGCTCATGGACACTTGTATTTTATGAATAAATACACATTTTTCTAGCACAGCATGGTCCATCCCATGGGAACAGAGATGACTTAGGGGTTTTCTTAGAAGAGTGCGTTATTAAGGAAATAAGGCTTATATGTTCACAGCATGTGTATGTGGCTGCATCTGTCCATCTCCCATACCCATACATAAGATTCTAGTACCTGCTGCCTGCCTTCCATCAAATCTGACAGATGGTAAAAGTCTTAAAGATGGAAAGTTATTCTGCAGGTTTCACAAAAATAGGTATTTTGCTCGAGTGAAGAGATCCTGTATGCTGCTCCACTGGGGAAGAGATTGTATTGGGTCACATGTGAGAAATCAGACTCCCTGAGGAGATGTGACATGCCCCAGTTTCACAGATGGATTTATTGCTACTCCTGGGACTAGAAATGTGTATTTGTAGGACACCAGGCTCTGTTAGTTCAGTGGCTTCTTGTTCAGGGATGGGGTTCTACAGCCCAGAGAAGAGTTGGTGCTTTACCAACTGAGTAGGTGTAGAGCTCAGCTTGTGTTGAAAACTAGTACTTCGCCAACATAGAAGGTTTTTTTAATGCTTTTTCTGTTGATGCTTTGTCAGTTTTCAGCTGTGATCTAGAAATGAAAATAACTGATTGATTTGCTATTTAATGAAAATATTTTATGACATCTTGCTATGGAATATTTCACAGCATAATGTAGGTTGAAAGGGACTTCCTGAGGTCATGTAGTCCAACCTCCTACTCAAAGCAGGGCTGATGTCAAAATTAGACCAAGTTGCTCAACGTGTCCACTCAGTATTTTCAAAATCTCCAGGTATGGAGATTCTACAACATCTATGGGCAACTTCTGGTTTTAGTGTTAAACCAATTGTCCAGTGATACTTTTCCTCTTAAAAACGTGAGAGTTTGCCTTGTTGCAACTTGGGACCATCCCCTCTTATCCTTCGTACTCTTTGAGAAGAATCTGGTTCACTTTTCTCAGTGATTCCCCTTTATGTAGCTTAAAAGAGCAGTTGGATGTTTTCCACCACCACCCCTTTTTCCCCTTCTAGCCTATACAAACCCACTTTCTTTAATTTTTTTTCTTTCATGTCACATCCTTCAGCCCCCTATGTATCCTAATGGTTTTCTGCTGGATTTGGTCCAGTACTGGAAGGGAGGAAAACTGGATGCAGAATTCCAGATGTGCCCTCACAGTGGGAATCAGTTCCCTTGACCTGCTGGCTGTGTGCATAACACAGCCCAGTCCTTGGTCAGCCTTCATTGCTGGGAGCTGGCACTGCTCATGGATGGAGTTGGATGTTGTTCTGATAATTTGGAGAAGGCTTTCACTTAAAGTGAAGTATTTTAGGAACTTCTAAAATAATATGTGGAAAAAAATCCCAAACCCAGAAACATTTTATTAAGTGATTTCAATTGTATTTGATTTTGATTTCCAGATCACTCAAATGAAGTGTATGGAGTGAGAAATGTATTAAAAAATGTAGCTTCTGTGTTATTGCGTTGTAAGGTAAATAAAAATAATAGTGTAATAATGTGAAATTCAGCAGTATAGTTCATTTCAGGTGATTTATCTGTGTGAAATCTGTGTTCTGGTAATTGGCAGGACGGTTATTAAAGACACTGGTTTGCTTGTGGATGAATATTCTTTTCAGAAGAGAGCTTGTTTTCCTTTGCTTTTGTACAACTTTTGGGTATATGTTTGAGCTATTCTCAAACTTATCTTTTTGCAAGGTGCACAAAAAACCAAATGCAGTTCATTGTCAGCTTTAAGCAGGTAGATTGGTAAGATAATTACAGCTTGTAATAAATGTCACTGATTCAGTGTTATTTGTGTGTTATTCAGTGGGACAGTGTTATTTGATGGTAGGTCCTTTGGCAGGGTTTGCTGCGCTCCATCGGGGGGCAGGAGTTGGTTTCTGTTTCACGAGCATTCCTGTCTCCACCCTTCCCGCTGGGGAGAGCCGGTGCAGGGACAGCCTCGGCTCCCCTCAGCCCCTTCTGCACCCTCCTGGTGCCCCGGCTGCCTCCGGGGCTTGTGCTGTGCCCCTCCAGCCCAGTGACCTCTTACTGGTGGGTTCAGTACTGGTTTGTGTATATATGTCTTGTAGAAAGGCTGTAGTAGAAACATTTTTCTGATAGATTTGGGCAGAATCTTCAGTTTTAACAGAGTTTTTACTATCCATCTGTTTGCAGTACCCAAAATCACAACTACCCAAGTTCCCCTAAGAGGAAATCTCTTCTCTTGGAAGTTCTTCTTTTGTATTTTAAGAGAATTTTCATAAAATACTGAAATACTCTGTGGTGATTAGGATGCAAATGAGAGTTTTTGTTACATGGTGGAAAGTAATTCGTCTGTGTTGTGGGTATGTTTTAAGTACAAGCAACTTGCAATTAGGCTACAGTTTATAATGTGCAATTACTTCATTTTGCAGTTTTTCTTAACATTAGCAGCTGCCACTGCAGTACATTACTTGCTTCTTCAGAAGGAAGGCAGATTGCTTCACCAAATATTGCTGATGTGTCCTGAGTAAAATTTCAGGTCATTTGAGCACTCCAAATCAATACTCCCCAAAATGCTTCAGTCCAGAACTTGCCCAATTTTATTGGGATTTGGATGTTGCAAAATATCCCAAATGACATTCAGGTTGACTTTTATATTGAATTTTTTTTGAGTGTTTCATAATTGTGAAATAGCTTCCTTTCAGCTACTGGAGCCAACATGTCTTAATGCTGATACCTCCTCTGAACAAACCACCAAGCTGTGAATATGCTGAGGGTTTACTGTGGACATGTCTTTTTAGAAACATGGAAAAAACATGCAGAAAATGCCTTGTAATCTGGTATGAAGGGAAGTAACTTCTGATAGTGGTGAAATGCACACTCAGTGCTGGTGGTTTGGTTGTTTTGGTTTGCAAGTGAAATACTGAATCAACCATGGCAGAGTGGACAGTAGCAATGACCTTGTTTTCATCAGTGCTTTGGGATAGTTTTCATTTTGCACTGATGTTTCTACATCAGGTTTAGGAAAGTCTCTGCTTTTGAGTGTGCATGGATGATTTTGTTCTATTTTCTGTTGGAATGAAATACTGTGAACTATCTTTTCTGAAGATTTATGTGGTGTGGGATCAATTAAATAAGCTGATTTTAGGAGGAGTATCTGGGATATAAGTCAAATTAGAATCTTAGCAGACAAAAGACTAAACCACACTGGAGGATTTGTTAATCCTTTCACCACTCACAGCTCTCTGGTAGTGCTCTCCCTTCTCTCTAGGAAAGGGGAAGTGTTTCCTGCACACATTTATGATTCCTGCTTTGCTGCTTGGGGATGTGGTGGTTGTTTTCCAGGCTCTGGATTAACAGTGATGATGTTGCTGACCTGTCCTTTGCTGTCCTGGTGGGTTTTTGTTGCCCCTTGAGAGCCTTAGCACAGGGAGAGGAGGTGGGCACCTCATCGGCTGGGTGGAGCCTGAGCTCTCCTGGGAGGCACAGACACCTGAGCTGAGCTTTGCAGGGCTGAGCCTTGCAGGCTGATCTCGGGCTGTGCTGCTGCTGCAGGGGCAGCTTTTCCCTCCATGCCTCTGCTCTGTCACTCCTTCCCCCTCTCTTGTGCTGGGGCCTGCACAGCTGGAGCATTTGCTGTGTTGGAAAGCTGGTTTAGCTGAAGAGTGACTTCATAAAAAAATAAAATTGAAAGGTGCGAAGTTGAAATGATGGACACAAAGCCCTGTGGGTGCAGGTGCTGACAAAGGAAGGGAATAGGACTATGCAGGTAAAGGCTTCTTTACTGTTCCTGCTTCAACTTGGAGCTGCTTTAGTTCTCTGAACTGACACAAACAAAGGCACCGCTCCAGCCAAAAAAGTGAGAAAGGGCAGGGATGTGAGGCATGAAAGGGAGAGTGAACCACAGCCCCTCCTTTGGATTCACTGAGACCTTAGGTTGTCTCATGTTGCAGAGCTCTTACAATTTTAGCCCAAAATTCATTCCCACAGGAATTTATATACAGAGGAGAAAGATAGTGATATTTAATATTGTAATATTTTATCAGAAGCGATTGGTGCCTTTGGAATGAATTTATTTCACAGATGCCAAGGGGCCTTTAAACGTAGTGAAGTTTGTTAAATTTGGCATCGATGCTATCAAAGGAAATTCTGGCAGTGGAGAACCAGTAAACCTCTAAAATAGGGAGGTGGGAAGGGAAGAAGTGGATAAAGTGAGATGTAAGAGTTTTCTATTTTCTGAAGTGGCGTAAAACAGAGTAGGCATATGTGGTGGTTTGAAGTCAGTGTTCTACAGCTAAAGGTATGGAAAGAAAAATACACATTAGAAGAGATTGAGAGAATTGATTTTTTTTTTCAAACAACTAAGATTAATCAAAGCACCATAAAATTAAATAACAGTTTTAGCCAAACGGTACAGAAGCTTGGGTGAAATAGCCAGTATTTTTCTAATGCCAGTATTAAGGTGTAGTTCTAGAACTGCTGCCCTTCATAGTTCTGTTTAGTAGGTGCTAACAAAACACAAATCATCTGGTCTGCCACACCCAGGATTATGAATTGACTGAGCTTCTGGCAAAAGTAATTAATTTAACAGACTCCATTTTGCATGACTAGCTATTCGTTTTCAAAATACTAGGAGTGATCTAAGGAATTATACTACTAAGTAATTATTATGTGCATAGTAAGTAGCTTGAAATTGAATTTTTTGCAAGGATCCATCAAATACTACTTCTCAAATTCTGAAAAATAAAATTGTGCCTTTATAACCTATTAGAGCCTAAAAAGGTTCGAGTTGGAAGGGACCTTAAGGATCAAGTAGAGCCAGCCCTCTGCAGGGACACCTTCCACTGGACCAGGTTGCTCCAAGCCCTCTCCAGCCTGGT
Source organism: Hypocryptadius cinnamomeus (assembly GCA_013400635.1). Lineage (NCBI taxonomy): Eukaryota > Metazoa > Chordata > Aves > Passeriformes > Zosteropidae > Hypocryptadius > Hypocryptadius cinnamomeus. The sequence continues at coordinate 37,402 of VYZP01032375.1, forward strand.
CTGGAGCACCTCCAGGGATGGGGCACCCACAGCTGCTCTGGGAAGCCTGTGCCAGTGTCTCACCAGTATTAATTAGATTTATTTGAGCAGATACAATGAAATGGAATAGAAGCAAATCTTAAGAAGTTATAAAAGTGCCTTAAGAATTTGTGGTGTGAAGGGCAAAAGCCTGTAGTAGATCAGATGTGAGTAAAATCACTTCAGAGTAATTATTCACCTTTGTCATGGGAGGAAGGAGTTGGCGTAATTGTAGCAGGAAGCTTTACTATCAGGATTGATTTGGATTGTTAGAAGGAAGATGACTGAAGCAGTAGGTGGTAGAGGTGAAGGCAGTGCTGTTCCAGTTTGACCCAGTGAGCCTCAGAGGTTAACTAAAAGCACAGTGGAGTCTGCAGCTCCAGTTCAGGTTCAATGGGCACCTTGCTATGGACTTGTGATGAAATAAAGGGCACTGATTCAGAAATTATATTTCTTTTCTCCCTTGTTGTTTTTTTATTTGCTTGTTGTTTTTTAAAGTATATAATAGTGAGGTAACTCCATTTTCATGATTGCTGACTTTTCTACATAGCAGGAGTCTGTAAAATTAAATGTTTAATGGAGAAAAGTAGAAGTGTATTAAGACACCCCTGTTTCTGTAGTTTATTTCCTGAATTCTCAGCTGACAAACCTGAGAAATGCTTTGTTATTGAGAACCTCTTCTAGAGAAAGCTGAGAAATCAAAATGAAACTGTGAAATGGGTTGTCTTTTTATAAGCAGGTTTCTTGAAACACGGCAAATGTACCCCAATATAAGTAGGCACTTGTTCCATCTAAAACCAGGTGCTGATTTTGTAAACTAGTGCTAATAAAAAAGTGTAATGAATAATACACTTGTCTTCAAAATATTATTAATAAATGGAGGAAAGTAACAAATATTTCTAGTAAACGTAGGTGTTTACAGTTGGCTACAAAAAATACATTCAGCAGTGTAAAAATGACACATTACTCAGTGTCCTCAAATAGTCTTTGACTATTTTTATCCTTTTTCCAGTCTTTTCTCTTTATTAAAAAATTCACACACTGTAGCTGCTCTCTGTGGTTTAATCCTGTAGAAGAAGAAAGTAATTATTCTGAAGAATCTGGTAGGGTTAACATCTGATTATTAAAAAAAACAGCTCCAAACAAAAAGCCCAAAACCCACTGCAAATCTGCACTTCTGCGACCACCTTCCCCCATCCCCAGAAGTTGTAGCGAACAGTCTGTTAGGGTGGTTGTTACTGCGTCATAATACTGCATTATTTTATTTACAGGAGTCTTAAAAATAAGTTTAAGCTATTTGCATTGTAACTTGATAAATGTCAGCGTGTTGTGGAAATGTCCATGATTGAGCTAAATGTAGACTGAATAAAGATCTCCATAGATCAGCTTGCTTGCTGGGAATTATTTTTGCCTTTCTTATTCTGTGAGTAAGCTGAATTACTCAATATTTCACAAAGATTCTTATCTCTGGATATGCCCTTGGAATCATGTTTCCACAGCAACACAAAGCTACAGATTAAAAAAAAAAAATCCCTTTTAAACTTCAAATCAGTCTTTTATTTAGAGTTGTAATTAGGATGTTTGCCGGTAGCATTGTGTATTTTGTGTGTGTGTGCGCTGAGAGCAGCCTGTAAAACAGCCACGAGTGAATAATCCTCGAAATGCTGGAAGAACACGCCATGGTGGGGAAGCCTGCAGGCAGCAGGCAGAGGAGCAGGCAGTTGTTTTTCAGTGTGAAGGAGCAGCCCTGTGTGGGATGCAGGGACTGCCAGGAGCTGGCTCCTTTCCTGCCGCCAGGCAGCTGCGGCGTGCTCTCACTTGTTCCAGTTCTGCCCCGAATGAAACATGCGAGGAATAGGAATGGGTGGAAGAACATGCAGCAGGCATTGTGGGCAGAAGGGGCTGAGCTTTGGCACTCGGCCACACGTGCCTGGTGAAAGCTTCCCCTGCCGAGAGTTCATGGGAGAGGGGCCCGAGGCCGGCTGGGCAGGCAGCGCCGGGGGCTCCGAGCTGCGGTGCCTTTCTGGTCACTGCTCTTGGAAGCAGCCCCGCCCTGGGCTTCTGTTTAAAAAGGAAGTTGGTACCAGAGAGTAGAAGGATAAAAACTGGCTTTGAAAGTTATGTGGTGCAACTTCTTGGGTTATAAATGCTCATTTGTTTATTTTGTGCAGCTGTGCCTGATGTTTTACTTAGTCAAAACTTTGTTATGTATTTACAAGATACTTAAAATCGGGAATGATAAACTCTGCTGCTGGGGCTTGTATTGATTTTCACACGACGTTGCAAAAGTATCTAAATAACGGTGCCCTTGCAGGTTGTCACAGGTTAGTAACCACGGCTTGAAATAGGAATAATGTTGTGGCTACAACAGTTGGGCAGTTGCAAAATCTATATTTAAATTTATCACATTACAGATAAATAGCACTCACAGCTCAATGGTTGCTTCAGCTTGTGAGGCTGCACATGATTGGGGTGGAAATAAATCCTCCCTTCTGAATATTTAAAGTGTTGGTGTCTAGAATCATCATAATGGGACAGTTCTGTGGGTGATGATCAGTACATGTGCTTAACGATTAGAAACGAAAAGCTATAAACTGACACTCTGAGAGTTCTTAATATAGGAACTGTTATTCCCACTTTACAGATTTTTATCTTCTCTGAAAAAAAAGTCAAGATAATAGAAAGTTCCTGACTTCAGAAGATGTCCCAGTTAACTGCTTCATTGCAAATGTAACCAGCTGTTGTGAGGTTTAGTAGAAGCTGGCAGCCCAGACAAATAGGTTACACTGTGCACACTGGGACAGCGCTGCCAGAATGCAAATCATCTAAATTTAGGATGCACTGGGAGGCGGATGGGATGTGCTGTGCAGCTGATCCTGGTCGGACTGCAGGGGGAGCACGGGTGATCAGGAGCTGCAAATGAGATCACTAATTGCGGCTGCGGCTGCAGCCCGCAGAGATGAGCCGGTGCACGGGCTGCAGGGAGATGCACCAGGGCCTGCATTTGCTCCTTCAGGGTGGTTTTGTTTGCAACTGCTGGCATGCACCCTATGAGCAGCATACTTCTTCAGCTGAGCTCTGGGGAGGAGCGTGTAAATCTGCTGCTGGTGGCAGGCAGTGAAGGGTTGGATGGAGGGAAAGCTTGGGAAGTGGTTCAGTCTGCCTTACAAAGGACCCAGTTCTGTGAGTTCGAGGGGTTTCCTGCACAGTCAATCAGTTATTTCCATAGGGCCTCGTAGGCCAAATTGGGGTCTGGTTGTAGCCTGACTCTTCAATTCCACTAAAGTTCAATCTAATGTGTAGCTTTTACACTTTCCTGTAGCACGTGTCAAATCAAGAAAGCACTTTTAAAGGGTCACAAAGTTTACTTAAAGCAATATATGCTTTAAGGGCTGTGGCTGAGAATGTGAAATGGTGTTAACTAGATAATACAGATTCTCAATGTACCTGCATTGTGCATGACATTTAAAATATTATGTACCAGCAAGTGTATGTGACTGCTTGTATGATTAGCTTCTTGCTCATAGAAGTTGAGATAATCCCTTGGATGTTTAATCAAGTTACAGAAAGGCTTATATTTCAAAAAGTGTGACATCAGAAATAAATCCAGTGTCCCTTTTAATGTTTCAACTAGACAATATTTCAGTTTTGCTCCCCTCAGCTGAGGCAGTGGAAGCTTAGCTGCGCTGGTGCAGGGAAATCCAATACAAACAGAAAGATGGCTGTATGGGGAAGGTACCCTGGAGAGGAGACTGATTGCATCTCTATTCCAAATATGCAGCTTTTTTCCTCAGTGAAGCAGGTGTATTATAGTTAACCATCAGAAAGCAAAACTAGCCATCCTTTTCTAAATGACAGCATAAACCTTTTGCTAAGAAAATGCTTGAAGGACTGTAGGTGAAACAGTTACAAGAGAGGAAATCTTGGCATGTTTAATTGATGAATTCATGTTCATTTAATCTGTACAAGGAAAGTTAATGTATTTTCCATCAATAAGCAACCCTTGTGAAGCAATAACTGATTTATCAAATATTTTAGGAGACTGGGACCTTTTATATAAGCGGCATCAATGGGTAAATATTGGCATTTTGCTTTTTTGTATTCTGCATTGCTGCTGCTGTCCAGTCCTTTGAAAGGAAGTAAGATTCTGCATTGTGGCAGAAAAAATGCTCAGGTCAGTACAGAGGAGGAGGCAGGAGGTTTGTTTATCATGATGAAATGGCCCATAGGATTCTTTCACTTCTTTCCCAAATCCAGGTTGTTCGTGCTTCAGAGTTATTTCTGGTTTTGTTTTCTGCTTGTGACAGACCTCACTGGTCTATTGTAAACACCACAGGTGATGAGCTAAGAAAATTACTGGAGCCCAAGTGCTCTTGGAGGCGATGCCAAGTTCCACTTACAGCACTTGGTTATTATCTATTTTTGGACTGAGGAACTGCTAATGTGTTATCTATACATATGCAGCAGCAACAGTTGTAATGAATACTTGCTCAGCATGTGGCATTTCGAAGCTCCCATGGAGCATTTGAGTTCAGTGTTTCTAGAGACAAATAAATGCTGCTGTCTGTGGGTACAGGCCAGGGCTGGGGATGCAGGCAGGTCAAAGGGATTGAGTGGGAAAACCGTGCAAAAAGGATGTCATTACATATGCATGTGCTGTATGAAGATCTTCCTGATGACCCTAATTGACTGAATTGTATGTCCATTTGAATAATGAAAGTGAGAAATTTTAAACGGTTTTGCATCCAGTGATGGCAGTGCCATCTCAAAAACACCTTGTTGCACCATATTTCTGCTTAGTTGTCAAAGAGCCTTGATGTGGCCAGGCATTTGAATTCCTTTAAGGTCTCCTTTTCTAATTGGATTTTCGCATTTTATTCTGCTTTACCTGGTCACCAGGTACCTGGACATCCCAGCAGAGTAAGGCAAAATAGAAGTGTATCAAAGAAACTTCTGGGACTCAATTCTAGAAAACTGGTAGGATGTAAAGCCTCCTTGGCTAGTATGATTATATTTTTATATTAAATAGTTGAGGCTAACAGAAATGTAGGCTTGATTATTTTTTAATTTCATAATAATTCATTAACAGTCTTGAGTAGGGACAAGAATCATATAAACACATCTAAATTTTAATTAATTAAATTAACATATACTTCTAATACAGTAGAAGTTATGATAATGAGATGCTTTGTCATTTATATAAACAAGACCATAGAAAACATACTAAAACTTGTTAGAATTCATAGTCCAGATTTCAGAAAATTAAGTATGTTTTACTGAGACTTTTAATTAGACTCAGGCTGTGATATTCTTCATGAATGCGTAGGCACGTTGAACAGAGGTGCTATTTATTGAGCCTGTTTATTGGTGTAGCTGGGAATGGAGTTCTGAGCTCCTGGAGAGAGTCATGCAGATGTAGGAGGCAGTGAGTTCCTTACCATGGATCACAGTCACTGTGATCCTCATTGTGCTGCTGCCTGCTTCCACTCCATGTGTGTACCTGGAAACAGCTTTCTTTCCTCAAACTCTCGTTATCTTTGGAATTGAACTTGGAAAGGTGTTGTCACAAATTCTCCATCCCTTTTGTTCTTCTGTGTCTGTTGCAGAGGTGCTGACAGTGTAGATTGATGGAAGCATGAAAGACTGTGACAACTGCTGTTACTTGTGGGAGCTGGACACAGGATGTGGTATTCTGCTGCTTAAGAGATGATTTCTGAAGGTTTTTCTGCACCCCAAAGTGAATGGGTTAACTCTAGATGAACTTTCTCAAAGTTCTGATGATTGCAGCATATAGAAAAAACCTCAGACTTGTTGCACAGGCTGATAAAGAGGACAAATACCTTTTCCTTTGTGCAGTGCCCATGAATCAGAGACTCCAAGTCAGCTGGGAAAGCCAATGGTTGTAGAGACCCAAACAGGCTGGTGAAAGAACAACAGTGTTTTGTCAGTTCACCAAACTGAAAGATGTGTCACTGTCACCTCTCCCCATTTGATAAAAGTGAATGTAAACAAAATGCACCACCCCTGTATTAAATGAATTCACATTCTTTCTTTCTGAATTGAATTAATTTAATGTTCATTGTAACTGATGTTATTGATTCTCTTCTAGTTCTGCTTATGATAACGTCAACAAAGTTCGAGTTGCTATAAAGAAAATCAGTCCTTTTGAGCATCAGACATACTGCCAGAGAACTCTGAGAGAGATCAAGATCCTGCTGCGCTTCAGGCATGAGAATATTATTGGAATAAATGACATTATCAGAGCTCCAACTATTGAACAGATGAAAGATGTGTATCCTTTCAAAGTGTTATTTGGCATCATTAGTAATGGTTGCCTCCTCTCTTTTGATTGTTTCTTCCCCTTCATCCTCTTCCTTCCTAAATATTAATAAAAGTTGACTTCTATTATTGTAAATCAAAAGGGAAGTTAATAGTATTTGACCAGTTTATAGTTTTGATGTAGATGAGCACTCGTTTAATTCTTTTTTTTCCAGGAAAAGAGAATAATTTCTATCTTCCAAGGCAAAGAACTCAACATTGTAGAGAAGATTTAATTTAGTCACTAAGAAGCAAAACTATATTTGCTCTTAGTAGAGCTGCTGTTACAACTGGTTGCTTTGACGAGAAAGTAAAATGGCCAGACTCTGCTATAATTGTCTCAAATTTTCTTGAATTAAGGGGGAAGAAAATTTTACTTAACTCATTCCTGTCAAAACAAAACAAAAAAAAACCAAAAAACCCCCCAAAAACCCCCCCAAACAACCCCCCAAACCTAAAAAGCCCCTTCTTTTAGTTTTCATTGCAATCCTATTTAAAAAATAATGTGAATGAGTACATTGGGATTTAATTTTGGTAAGAGAAGGATTGTTGTGTTCAATGTAGCATAATAAATATTTACAGTAGAGAAGAACAGCTGAATTTTTAAAGTGGGGAGATGGTAGAGAAAATCGATCAGAAATTATGGGATCTACATTCCTGCTTTTATGCAACTGCAGACCAGTATCTTGGAAGCTTCTTACTCATTAACCAGAAAAACACCCTTTGTTTCTTGGCAAGCAGGATAGGAATCAAGATTCCAATAAAAGTCAAGGACTACTATGAAGAAATAGAGGTTTATGATGATTAATTTGAGAGGATCACATGCTGGTGCCTCTTTATTCTATAAAGGGCTGCATCATGTAACAGGATTGATTGGATTCCAAAATTCTGAAGCAAGAATCAGCCACACTATTTCATAATTGTCATCAAACAGACTAATAAGAGAGAAAAGATGTTCTAGAAGTTTCCTTGGGTACTGTACGTTGATATCTGACATGACACCAAGTTTTTTTGCTGCCTTACATCTAATACCTCACAGATACATTGTGCAAGATCTTATGGAGACAGATCTTTACAAGCTCCTAAAGACTCAACACCTCAGCAACGACCACATTTGTTACTTCCTTTACCAGATTCTGAGAGGCTTAAAATATATCCATTCAGCCAATGTGCTTCACCGTGACCTCAAACCTTCCAACCTGCTGCTTAACACCACATGTGATCTCAAGGTGAGTTGAAATTTCTTACAGATTTTCCTGCCATGGTCTTCATAAACGAACTGCTGTAACCATGAATGTGGGGTTTTTACTGGGTATTAATGTGATTTTTGTCCTGGAAAGATTGCCAAAACATTATTTGGTTTGATAAAATAATTATCAAGATTTGAGTGACTAAGAATCTGTTAGACTGCTGTAATGAGTGCATCACTGTTTCCATCTGGAGGCTGACTTGGAAACAGCCTCCTTGAAAGCTGGGTGAAAATACTGATCTGAAGCAGCATCGTGTTTATCTCAGAAGTAAATTCAGAACTGTTTATGTTTCAAGATTTGGTTTCTGTGTTTACACTGTTAATGTTTTGTTGTTGGAAAAGGACTTCATATTAGTGGGCAGCTAAAGCAGCATGTGAGATTCAGTGCTGATTAAATGCATGGCAATTACTTAGGGAGGGAATGTTCCTAATTTGCATTTCCAGTGATCAGCTCTGTACTCATTAATACTACAGAAGGATGAGCTTAGAGCTGTTATGATTCTTGGAAAATGTCAGCTCAATGCTTAGTGGCATTCAGTAAAGCAAACCAAGTGTGAAGAAATAGAACAGAAATAGAGAATAAAACAGAAAACATGCCATTCTGTACCTTTCAGTTGGTTTTGAGTCTTCAGTTTGATCATAGTTATCACACTTCTCCCAGTGATATGAGGAGAGCAGGATTTGAAAGTACAAAGAGCTATTTAGCTTGGGTCTCCTCTGCTGGAATGAGGAACAGAGTAATCCAGTAGAATTTGCCAACACTGATAACGTTGTCAGTGGCATAGGGACTGTGACTAGGGAGCAGTTGTGTTCACTGTCCTTACCTATGGAAAAGGCTGGGAGGGAGGAAAGGAGCAGGTGAAGTTTACCTGCAGCATTGTTAAACTGTGGAATTTGGTATCACAGAGCACTGTAGATATTGCAGTTTCTAAAAAACCACCAAGCAAGTTAGCAGAAAAAACTCCTCATTGAGTGCTCCCTGTGGTTTAGAGTCCCACAGTGGCAGACCCATGGAAGATGAGAGAGGCATTGGAACATGTTCCCCTTTTCACTGTACATCACATATTTGCTGCTGGCCACTGATGGACTGGAATTGCTGAGTTTACAGTGCTTGACCCCAGGTGGTACAACTGTGTTTGTTGAATACTGTGGTGCTCCTAATTAGTCTTTGATTTTTAGTGTAACTCTAACTTTCTCAATAAACAAACGACAAAACAAAAATACCCTCTTCAAAGTGTGAAGCAGCTGTGGGCTGTACAGGTTTGTCACAATTCCAAGAGTGTCCCACAGTTCCTTGCTGTTCGTATGCTGGTCCATTCTAAAGACTGGCTACATGCTCAATTCTGTCTACATAAGGAAAACTCACAATTAATAAAACGACCAAGAATTGTTACCTGCTGCAGCAGGCATGAAAAGAAGGTGATGAGAGAGGGATTCTTTTAAAGGAAAACTGCAAGTTAGTGTTTGTTTCACGATTTTACCAGTTACTCAGGAGATGCAGCTGTTTGAACCACTGTCTTATCACTAGCAATTAAACTTAATTTCTCTGTTTCCTTTTATACAAATACACAGAGGCACAGGCTACTCAACAATACAACTGCAGATATTTCAGTATATTAGTAGTACTGTTGGAGTCATTTCATTTGCTTAGTAAATGGTTGCATGTACATGATCCTCCTAAATCTTCCCATCTGCTTGATAGCTTCATCCAATTTTAAGCCATCTCTGTTTAAAAAACCCTGATACTGATTGCAACATTGTTTTCAAGAAGTGGAAACTAAATATATAGATAGGATGCTGGTTTTATTTATTTATTTATTATTTTAAAATTTAATTAGCAGGGAAGTAATTTCTTCTGTCTCAGTAGCATCTGTTCTGTCTCTCCAAGGCATGAAATACTGACTGACATACCTGGGTCTTTCATTATGTAGTTTTTTATTCTCTGCTATGACATAGTGAAAATGCCAAGAAAATTTACCTGTTATTATATTGCTCTCAGATGATTTATTTTATTTTTGTTATTGTTTTCGTTCATGTGGAGAAGCCTAAAAACCAACTCCTGGTGCTTTGCAAGCTACACATCATCATTTGTACGGGCACAGTGGCCCCACAGCCCCCTGCAGCTGCTCTCTGTGTGTCCTATGGGCACAGGGTGAGAAAGGTTTGCCCTCCCCAGCTACAGCCAGAACTGTTCCCGTCCCTCACCCGGGGCTGCAGGCAGAGCCCTGGATCTCCAGCGTCCTTTCACTCTGTGCTATCGCTCCTGTCAGCTCTGCAGCCAAAACCTCTTCCTTGCAGCTTCAACCTTGAAGTCTTTCTCACTAATGGTGTTTCTTCTTTTCTGCTTAACCTGTTTCTGCTCCAGTCAGCAGGGGCTTTTTGTCATTTTAATGAGCTCTCTTTGTCATTATTCTTCTTTTCCATCCCATGAGCATTTTTCTACTTGAGTTGAGAGATTCAGAGACATCTTCTGTAATTCAGTTCTTGCTTTTCACTTTGGACCAGAGAGTGTCTTTCTTCTTTAGTTTTAATAGTAACAAACCCTAGCGCTTTGCTTTTGTGCAATACTGAAATTCTGCACAAGTGTCTTTGCCTGTAATCTTATCTAGTATTTTCTGAGGTTAGGAGGAAGAGATTACAACAATTTTGCCTGCTGCATAATTATTTTCTGAAGTCTCTAAGCTGTCCTCTACGGTTTCTTCGTATCTGTCTTTAGAGGAGGCTCTTCTGATTATTTGTACTGAGTCTCTTTGTATAAGCTAGTTGCACACAAGGCAGCTGCTCTGTTCCTGTAGCCTGGGAGAACCTTGCCATGCTTTAAAAAGCTTCTTTTTGGGGTTGTTTTCCAAGGATTCAGGAAGCTGGGTTTATTGCTTTAATATGTAGCTAAAGTAATGGCATGCAGCTTGGCTTATGACATTCATCATTGCCTTTTCTTCAGACCCTCTGTGTAACAGTCAGCTGCTGAGTCTTGTCTTTCAGATATAGCTTTTAGTCAGGTGAAGTATTTCTTCCCTAACTGATCTATCAGTTATTTCACTGACAGGCTGTCCCTACAGGAAAATTAAGAAATATCTGCCAGGGCAAAGTGAGGTTTCTGTGGTTTTGGTAGGTTTTTCCATTACTGACTTTATTGACTACAGCCTATTTTCACTTCACATTTTCAACATAATCACTGTACACAATTAACTATCTAAGAGTTAATATTATAAAACAAATGTGGCAGAGGAACCTCCCACTGTTTGCCACTCCTACATTTGATGCCTGGTTTTCCTGAAAGTGTTCATTCTTTCATGGAAATGCACTTTGTGTGGCAGTCATAACCTGATATTTTTTGGGGGGCAGCAGAAGCTTGTGAATGTGTCTAATGCGCCACTCAACAACTTTGCCATTGACCTTTGGGATGGTAAGAAAGGAACAGCTGCTCTGCTCTACAACAATCTGTCTTCACATTTTCAATTTTCTTAATTTCTCTCTAGACACTAAATAGCTCTGAAAACCATGCTCCTTACCAGAGCATAACTAAAACCATCTTTTTCTTTTTGCTGAACTCGCTAGTCTAAATCGGTGTTTGTTTTTCTTTTCATAGTTAGATAAAACTATTTTCCTTATAAGGGGTTGAGAATTATTTTCTTGCATGTGCTTCGTTTTTGGGGATTTTTTTTTGTCTTTCAGGCTTATGCTTCCTTCAACAACCCATAATCTCTCCAGTCTACCATTATCTCATGATTGGATAGGTTGTTTCTTATGCAAAGATGCAGTTATGATGATAGCTTTTGTAAAATAGGGTGTCAAACTTGATTACAAATGTGTTGGTTGCTAATTATGTTTTCTGGAAGTCTTAATTGCTATTCTTTTTGTTTTCTGGTGAGTTTCTGAGAGATTGGAGCAGTGTATCTTTGCCTGTTTGGCAAAGGTGCTGTAATCAAGTCCATAGTGGAGCATAAATTGTGAACTGTTTATTCTTACTGGCCCCTGAATGGCAGTTGGATATTCTGTGTAATTGATCCAAAACATTTTTCTTCACCTTTGTGCGATAACTTTTCTAAAAACATAGGTTGCCATCTCTGCATTTGTGGGTGTTACATCATTGATTGGGGAATGGTGATCAGTGATGTTATAGTATTAGAAATGTGTGTCTAATGTGCATTTCTTTTCCTATTCTCTACAACCAGATTTGTGACTTTGGATTGGCTCGCGTTGCAGATCCCGATCATGATCACACAGGATTCCTGACAGAGTATGTGGCCACACGTTGGTACAGGGCTCCTGAAATCATGCTGAATTCTAAGGTAAGGGCCACAGTGAGCTGCTGGGGTGCTGCTGTTGCTGCTTACTCTCTTGTGAGTTCCAGCTGTGCTTGGAACAGCCAGCCCTTCTGTGGTTTTAGGATCAGAACGCACGCCCAGTCTTGGGGAGAAGCAGGCATGGTTTCCAGTAGAGCTACTGGCTTGAAATAAATTGTGATTCCAGAGTCAATTACTGGGTACTAGAACTGAGAAATCACGTGCTCGACTTCCCACACCTCCGGTTCCTTGCCAGTCTTGCTTCCATCACCTGCTGTGCCACTGAGCAGGACAGGAGTGATAGGAATGAGCATTCCACTGCTGCCTCGATCAAGGCTGCAAATGTTCCCTTAATGTTATCTTGACATCTTAATTTAGGTTTAGAATGTATAATGAGGATGAATCTGCTTCTGAATGAAGGCATGTGATCCTTCTTATGTGTCAGTCTTAATTGCATTCCCATAGTCTTCGTGAAATCATTCCTTTAGTTTTTATATATTTGGAATTACTGTTGTGTTCTCTGGCCATTTTAAGGTGCATCCAGTCCTTGTGTGGGTGGTGGGTGTCCTTCAGAACCCCTGTGTTCACCCCCACAGCCAGACACTTGTTAGCAAAACACCTGGGTGACACCTGGAGCTGTATTTTATATTCTGGGACAGCTGCTGTTCCTGTAGGATTTACAGCTTTTCCAGTTGGTGGGTTTGTTTTGGTGTGTCAATAGCGTGTCCAAGCACTTTAAGAAAATAGACATCTGACCAGTTGAGGGTATTTTCCCCCAGCTTCTTTTATTTTAAACTCACATCTTCTATTTTAAACCCTCACTGAGGCCACAGCACTGGGGTATCCACATCTACTTATCAAAGGCTTTCACAATAAATATATTTTGTGTTTGTAAGAGGTGGTCAGACTAAAAGTTCCTGGCTTAATGTGTGATTCCTTTTATGATTCTGGCACCTTGAACAGAAATGGTGAAGGGATGACATCCTGAGGAGCTGGTGCCCAGTGGCTGTGGGGTCAGTGGGGACAGAGCCTTCCCAAGGGAGGGGCAGTGGCAGCAGGCCAGGCACAGTGGGGCTCTGTCACCGACGGGTGTCACTGCTGTGCCTTTTCCTGTGGATGGCACGGGCAGCCATACACGTGCATATCCCACTGTTTGTTCCATTCCTGGTATACCCCAGTGACTGCTGTGGTCTCCTCCCAGCACCTTCACCTCTTCCTGCCTGTCGTGTTGTACAGAGCGGCCAACCAACAGCCATTGATTTGGCCGTTTCCCCCTTTGCCAAAGGCCTGCTCCTGGAGTGCTGCTTAGATCCCCTCAGGGACAGCTGCTTTCACACATGTTCAGCGCTCTGGCAGGGGCTGTGCAGTTCAGAATACCTGGTTTCCAAAATGATATAAAAATTGTTTATAAAATTAGGGAATCTCAACAATTTGCAGTTGGTAACAGATTTAGCTAAACTTAAAAAATCCTTTTGGAGAACCGTATCTTGGAGACTTCAGTTCTTGCTTCCCCTTCAAAGCAGTGTTTTGATATGTGGTTCTTAATTATTTCATTTGTACAGAAAAACCAAACAGCATGAGCAAACACAATTCATCTAAAAAAGAAAGATGATTTGTATGCACTTTCACAGTTTACTGAAGTAACTTGTTGCTGCTATTATATAAAAATTTGACAAAAATGTGTTTCTGCTTCACTTGCAGGGTTACACCAAGTCTATTGACATCTGGTCAGTGGGCTGCATTCTGGCAGAGATGCTCTCCAACAGACCCATCTTCCCAGGAAAACACTACCTTGACCAACTTAACCATATCCTTGGTAAGCTTTATGGAAAAGCAGCATTTCCACATCCCTCTGTCTCTCTCCACCGTTTCTGCCGGCTGGGCTGGTCTTTCTCCAGTGGGTCACAGTGTAAGGTGTGGATCTGCAGGTCTGTCCCCTGTCCCCTCTTGTTATTTTTGCAGCAATTGCTACAGGTAATCATTGTTTTGGGGACAACTAGAGAATACTTAACAATTTATTTACTACATCAGCAGATATATTTTTAAAACAAAATTAAAAAAAAAAAAATTAAAAGCTCATATATTATTAGGTCCAGGTCAAATTTTTAAAAATTTCTTTAGGTACATCACTTACTGGGATCTTTCTGAGAGATTACAGGTCATTAGAAAACTCAGATCCATTTATTTATTTAACAAATGGTTTTTAGTAAAAGTTTCTAAAAACTACTCAGGTATTCTGTATCCTTAAAACATTTGGTCTGAAATCTCCTTCCCAGCAGTTTTAATACTGAGTTTTAGCAGATATGATACAGCTGTGTTAATGTGATTTTCGTAGAATGCACTATTGTTTGTATTCCTATTTTTTAGGTATACTTGGATCCCCTTCCCAAGAAGATTTGAATTGTATAATAAATTTAAAGGCCAGAAACTACTTACTTTCTCTACCACACAAAAATAAGGTACCATGGAACAGGCTGTTTCCAAACGCTGACCCCAAAGGTATTTTATACTCTATTACATTGTATCAAAGTAATGGCAGGATGGGAGTTTCTATAACCTAAGAATTTATCTTTATATTGGAAATAGAACATTCAGGCACCTTAAAATAGCACTGTAAATCTAATATAAAATCATAAACCAGCACAAAGCCCTCACACTAGTTTATCTTTTTAATGCAGTTTTTAGTAACTCTAAGATTACCTGTTGTGGGGTTTGGTCTCTTTAACTTGCACATGAAATCCAAACTCTTGTCACTGGCCTTGGAAGCACAATACATTATTCAAGTGCTGATCATCAGCACTGGATTTCGACACTGGCATCGAACAAGTCTTGAACTTTGTTTCTAACATCAGATAGGAGGCAGCTGCGTGCTGCTGCCCTGGGGAGAGTTTTTGCAGACTGTGCATCAGGTGTAGGTTAAACAGGGTCTCGTCAGTAGGTGGGATCCTTAGGTACCATGAAAGCTTAAAATTGAATGGGTTAAAAAATTCAGTTAGGATGTGTGGAGAAAAAGTTATAAAAACAAGGAATATATTAATTGTTAACCTTTCTTAGCAAGGCTTTAGTAAAGGGTAAATATGATTTTTTTTCTTTTTTTGCTAGATAGTTATTAATTTACCTTTTATGCTCAACTTTGTACAGTTTAAGGGTGGTTGTGTTCACAGTACAGTGCTCTTTTACCTGCTCTAGTACAATTCATAAGTCACTTCTTTTTAAACTGATATGATAATTTACTCTTAGTGGATATGATCAGGTACTAAATTACCATGTAAAAGCTGATTTCTGCAGATGGAACTGTATGGAGCTGATTATCCCTGTCATTGAGGAAAACAGTGGTGATTTATTCTGCTTTTATAACGGTGCTCGTCAGTGTGAGAATCCTCCCTGTGGGCTTTGACAGCTCAGATAGCAGCAGTGCCAGTACCTCAGCTGAGGGGGAGTGTGCCATTTGGTGCAGCCCCTTGGCAGTGACACCCCGAGGGCAGCTGTGCCAGGGCAGCTGTGCCAGGGCAGCTTTCAGGAGCTGGCTGTCACTCAGGGCAGGGACAGCGCTGTGCCCGGCTGGGGCTGAGCACGGGAGCTGCCGGCGCTGAGGGAGCCACGGCAAAACACGGAGTGGTGGTTGCAGTGCAGCTCTGGGGCTTTTGGAGCTGCCCTCGAATGCAGGGGGGTCTCTTGTGCAGTGCTGAGTGCTGCAGAGACCCAGAGGAGCTCCTGCAGTGGCGAGGTGATGGTGACAGTGCATCCTCCCTCCCCAGGCTGCACTGTGACCTGAGGTCACAGGTGTGCTCCTCATCCTGGTGCAAAGCTGCAACTGCTGTGCTGCATCAAGAAGCCTCTGTTAAAATTCTGGTTCATAAATGATGTGGTGAAGAGAAGATATGTGATGGAATTTAGGATATTGCAATATCTTAGGGCTTCTTGCTCCTATAATCAGTTTTTTCTCTTCTTGGACAAGGGAAATATATTACAGGCAAAGTAGCTGACCAACTGCAGTAGCACTGATTTGTGATGTCTGTCCAGAGTTTCACCAGATCTCACTCTGTCTTACTGAATCTTCATGTTCTTTGTGGATTCTTTGCAAGTTGTCTTCAACAGATTTTGCCTGAATCTCATGAACATAAATGCATTTGCATCTTCTCTGGAGAGTATCTTCTGTGCTGCTGGTTGTGCCAGAATATTTCACTGTGATGATCTAGAACTTCTGATGACTTCTGGATGATATTTTCATCTGTAAACAGCCAAGTTTTCTTTTCAGAATAAGAATGTATTCATAATTATTTCAGAAAAGCTCCATCTTAGTTTGGATTTTGGCACAAAAATCCAAAGCATTTTTCTGAGAGAAGAAAAAGTCTTATCTATTTAATTTCTGTTGTGGTTCAAGCCAGATTGTACTGTAGGATTCAATGTGTTGCTTGCCTTGCCATCCATTCTGGGGCTGAGGGGCTTGGGCAGGGTAACACCTCTGCTGGAGCAGGTGGTGCCCAGGGCAGCTGTATCCCAGGAGTGCTGAGAGAGGGGCAGGCACAGCCTCTGTGCCCAAGTTCCAGCTCCCAGCTACAGCAGGGGAGCTCCAGGGGTGCACTGCCATTAGCAAACACCTTGGGTAGTGGGTATTGTCTGGGTAAGGTCAAGGTTTGTGGCACTTTTTTGGAGTGTGTATTAAACCCTTGCTCACTTTTTTTCCTCTTAGCACTTGATTTGTTGGATAAAATGTTGACCTTTAATCCTCATAAGCGGATTGAAGTGGAGCAAGCTTTAGCCCATCCGTATCTGGAGCAGTATTATGATCCAAGTGATGAGGTAAAGACATTGTTAAAATGTAAACATTGATAAAATGATCCGGCTGATTATTTTCTACTTTAGTTCAAGGGTAGTATTTCTACTGCACTAATGGACTTGAAGAACAAATTGCATCAATTTACCAAAATCTGTATTTCTCACTCTAGTACAACACTTAGGAGATGCCACACAATAAATAGATACTAAGGTGTCCTCCCTCTCCAGAAAATGGAGATTCTCAGCTCATGTGAGGCCTGGGTTTGTAATGTCTGAGGTAAAGGAGGAGAATGACTGAGTTTGCCATCAGGTTATGCTTTAAAAACCTGAATCAGAACTGCAGTTTATGTACAATTCTGAGGAGATTTCTAGCTCCTTTTTGTGAAGAAAAAGGCGGGGAGGAAATAACCTAGTTTTCCTAAAGGATCAGATATGTTTATTCCAATAAATAAAAATGTTTAAGATAATTTTTTTCTTCAAGTAGATACTGAGTTATGAGCCTCGAATAAGTATTTCAACTTGTAGTTAGGATTTGACTGGCTACTTACTGTGTTTCATGTAAAATTTGGTAAACTAATACATAAAGCACACATAGGACTAATAGGGGGAGTTCTGCCTTGAAGACTGCTCAGTGTTAGATATTTTTCTGAAGGGCATTTTCAGACTTTTTCCTCATCCATAAAAGGACTGCATGAAATTCAGCAGCACTGTGACATTAAAGTAATCATATTTCTTTGTGTTATTAAGCCTGTAGCTGAAGCACCCTTCAAGTTTGATATGGAGTTGGATGACTTGCCGAAGGAAAAGCTGAAAGAATTGATTTTTGAGGAAACTGCAAGATTCCAGCCAGGATACCGATCTTAAATCGTGCATAGGTAAAGTCACAGCAACAGGGAACACTCGGGCAGGGGGGACATTTGAGACTTCGGTGCTGCTGGTGAAATGTAGAACTTGCCTTTCCCAGTGCCCAGTAACTCCCTGTCCAAGGACCTGACCTCAGTTCTGTCCTGTTTGTGAGGAAAGTTTCTGTTTGCCCACAGCATTGAAGTGTCCACATGGAATCCAGGCAACTGTCCGAGGTGTTTACCTTACTTGTAGGTTACATTTAGGGAATAAGAATTGCATTTCAATAGTGCTGCTTAGAATAAAAGCAATGGTAACGCTTTGAAATGCAAATTTTATTTTAAAAAAAACATTTTAGGGGGCAATGTTCTTCATATTTTACAGATACATCATTTTGTCATGGCTTCAAATGCTTTTTAAAAAATCTCCTCCTTAATGTAATGTACAGAGGGGAAATCTCTTAAGTTATTTTAGAGGGAAAAACCCACACATGAAACTTTAGTAGGAATTATCTTTAGTTTTAAGTAGATCCCAAATAGTGTGAGTAAATAAGAATAGGTATTTAAGTATTCATAAATTAACTATGATTAATCTTCCTAGCATTTTGAAGGTCTAAAAGTTTAATTTAAGATGAAATGTACTGATATTTACTGACTGATTTTTTTTAAAAATCAATGAACTTAACTGGTCTTCCTATACCACAAGGCTTGCAAGTCTCAGGAGTTTCATACCAAATGGTCAAACACTGACTTGATTGGAGTACCTGTGAAACTTCTGTGATACTGATAGGGGAAAGTATCACAGTTTTATGAGTGGAAAGGAAAAACAAGCCAAAGGCAACAGACTGCCCTGGGTTTCCTGGTTTGTGCTCTCTGTGCTTTCCTCCCTCAGAGCAGCATTCTGCAATCACTGCTTTGTGTGGGCAGTTCCAGCAGGAAGGTGAAGTTTTGAGCCAGGGCACTTTCTTGCTGCCAGAATCCACGGCTCTGCTGGCAGTGTGCAGGAGCTTTGTGGCTTTGCTGTAAGCAATAATTTTTCTGCACTAAAAATGTGATTTCAGTTTCTGCATTGCATGTACACCCAGGTTTTCATTTAATGATGAATTAATAGGAAAGAAAAAGAAAAGAAAGTGGGGGAAACTTTTAAAAGTACAGTTTTTACTTTAATAGAGTAACTGCTGTTGCCACTGGCTTGAATATTTAGATGTATAGAAGCTCACAAATGAACAAATTTCGGTTTTTACAAATACTGCATTTTGTTTATCTAAGCTTGCTAGGTGATGTTGTAATGATTAAAAGGTAGGGAAATCTGAGTTTCATACACTGGTTTTATTAGTTGGCACTGTTAATAGGGCAGACCTGGGACACAGTAACTGGCTGGTGTTAATGTCCCAGCCATGTTTTCTGTGTGAGAGCAGAGCTGTGCATGCACACATGGTGGAAGAAAGTTACAGAAATCTTTAGGAGCAAGATGAAGCCTGTTCCTAATAGGGTGTAGTCCTAAGGAAGGATAGTGAGTGGTTACTGATGTGGTAAATCATAGTTCGTGATCTCATGCTTGCCTCTTTGCTCAGACCATACTTACCTAGGTTGTATTAGGGATTAAGGGATAAAAGGATTAGGGATAAAGACATCAGTGATCTGTTGCTAGCAGAAATTTCTGGTTTGATAAAAATGTTACCTTCAAATGCTACTATGCAGAGTTGATTTGGCCAGCATAATACTGAAATTGAAATATTGTACTTAGCTTGATGAGGATATTGTCTGAGTCATTTGTGGTTAGGATTGCCAGCTATGCCATAGCACAACAGTTTAAACACAGCTGCTCGACATCCTAGTGAGGGCCAGTCCCCAGGAGCTGGCTTCAAATGCCCTGGAACAGCGTCCTGCTGTGCATTCCTGTTCTCCTGCACACCCCCCTGTGCTCGATCAGCCGCTCTTCTCACTGGGCTGTTTCTCGAGATTCAAAGTGTCCTCTGAGCTGTGGGTTTTGGAATTGAGAAGCAATTTGAAAATAACAGATTCTTGGTTCAGACAAACAATGTACTTCATGGATTGGTTATGTTTAATCTTCTTAATCTTTTGAAGAACTAATAGTTTAAAATGGAATGCCCTGAGATCTGCTGTCTCTGAATTCTTTTTTAACATCTGTAGATCCTGCTGGCTCTGGCTGATGGTGAACACAGTGTGCACAGAGCGCAGAAATAGGAAAGGGCTTGTTTTAAAAGGTGATGTTAAACTTCCTTCACTGAAATATGTCTCTGCTCTCTTGTAGGACAAGGACTTAAAGGACTGGGCATGCTCAAATGTTGCTGTTCCTCTTCCCAGTTCTTTATTGTTGGTCATGTCTTGTGGCCTCTCTCAGCTTATCCACTAACTCCTTTGAGCCATTCAGGAGGGCGGTTCCTGGTAGTTTTGGCTTTTCATGCTTTCAATGAATCTTTTAAGCCTGAAGAATTGTAATTGACACTCCTATGCGTAATGCCCATTGTTGACCTGTTGCAGTACTGTACTGTACGTGCACCTACTGCTGCCCGTGTTTTAACTGCTTGCTTTCTGGTTTGAAAGATGCAGTGGTTCCTTTCACTCCTGGATCAATATCCAAGAAGATAATTCATTAACCTGTAAGACGTTTACACCATGAACTGTGTTTTTCTGACTTTACTGAAGTCGCTGGCATTTTTTTTTTAGAAAAGCTACTATTCAGGGCACTTTAAGTCAGTGACATCCCAGATTTTTTTTGCACGTCCTTTTTAAATAGAAATGGTTGGTTAGCATCTGGCAGAGTGTACCATTATGCTATGGATTGCAGCATAAGTTGTGTTCATGTTAATCTTGCTTATGCACTTGTTTGGGTGTCCTGTGCTGTACATACAGGTATTCTATCCAGTGTAAGAGCCACATAGGAGCCCAACTTAACTGAAATCATGTAAGAAACATTTTTCCATGTGTTGACAAAATTTGTACCTTTTTCTCCCTGCTTTTCCTAAGAGAGATCATTTAAAGTTTACCCATGCTGGAGGCATAGTACTCCCAAAGTTCCTATCATGCAGTAGTGTTTGTACGGCCTGTGCAAAGGCAAGGTGGCAGCTGCAGCTGCTCTTTGCTCCCTGAGTGCTGGAAGGGTTAACACAGACCACGATGGCACCGTGACCCCATGGCCAGTGCTTTTCCTGGGCAAGGCAGCCGTATCTGGTGGCAAGCAAGAAATCAGAATATCATGTTAATTAACTCAGTCTACATCCTGCATACCAATGAAATGCTTCAAATGAGGATTGATAGTTTTGACATTTGAATCTAATCACTGACATTCAGATTCTTGCAGAGAGGAACACTGCATCTTCAAATGAGAAAGTTTGATTTTACTTTTGCTCCTACAGCATGTCAGCATCTCAAGTTCATTTCTTGCAACCTACACTATGGTGATTTGTAATCAAGCCTCCATGAGCTCGTGACATGAAGTACTGTTCTGTTGTCAAGTACTATCAAACTTTTCTGATAATGCTGAGTTAGGACAACCAAACAAAGCTAGCACTAAATAACATTTAAAATTGTATACCTTTTAATGATCTTTTCAAGTATTTGTTACTGAAAATGTATAATGTGGAGTTTACTAGGTGTTATGTTCCAGTGCAGTGCCTCCTTTTCTTTCCCCACTGCTCTCTGTGGTGAGAAATTTGCCTTGTTTAAAATAATTACTGTGCCCTCGCATGACTGTTAAAGCTTTCTGTGCAAAGATGATTGTCTAAGTGCCACATGCCTATGATTGAGAAAAAAAAATAATCTATTGTTACCTCTGAGTTGTGTTCAACTGAAATGCTATTCAACAAATAACTTAGGAAAAATAGTTCTATTTTTAGCTTTTCATATCTCTGCTGTCTTTTTCTCATTTTATTTTGGCAGCAGTGAAGAATGGATTGTATAAAGACTGCTTGCTAATATGAACAAAATGCACTTGTAATTCCTGGAAATAAATTTAAATCTTATATCTTCACATTAACATTAAGAATTAGTTTTTGGTTTCCTCTTGGGTAATGTCTTTGAATGGAAATCAGGTTCAATTGCTACTGTAGTACATAAGGATGCTGGCTGGTTAATAACTCCAGGCTTCCTCATACCATTTAGTCTGCTCTTCAGAGAAATCTAGAAAGCCATTATTTTAGACTCCAGTAGATAAGGGTGCTTACAAGATTCCATTTCAAGTTTTTTTTCCTATAGTTTGTGTTAATCTGCCAAAACTAATTTTTAATAAGCAAGGGTTCATCATTAAAGGGCATTTTCTATTGGGAAGTTCCTGTGGTACATAAATCTCTGACGTGGGGAACAAATTCGGAGCATTGTCAGGACACTGCACAAGTGATCATGGAATCGTGGTATGGAACCTATGCTAAAAACATTTCTGTAGAAGAAATATGCACTTGACTGTTGATACCAGTGTAGAAATTTCTATTGACCTTTCTACACATCTTTACCAAAATGCTTTTCTCACTCAGTTTTGAAAAGTTGAAATAGTTCTAGAATCTCTGCTACTTGTATGATCATCATTACAACAGGAATCATTTTTGGCATGGTTGGAAAGATGACTGTTACTGAAATTAGTTTGTAACACCTCCGTTTTAATTTATTAAGGAAGAATTTCGGCAGCTTACTTCACCCTTCTCTTTCCCAATTTTTTTTTTCAATACTGTCTTTAATTTGGGATGTTTGTGGAGGTGTAGACTTACCCTTGCATCCTGTCTCTCTGGGTGAGAAGCTGAGGATTTGCTTTACCTAATGTCTGGTGCTTTTGGGCTTTCTTCCTTAGCTACTTTTGCTGAATCCAATTGGCGTCCATTAGGATCCATAACCACATTCATCAATCTTTTACCGAATTCAGTAAGCATTGTTGGGTTGAATTTGTTGATGCGTCAAATGCTGAAGCACGATTTTTTTTTGGTCAGATTTTAAAAATAGTTTAAAGAAGGTGCCTCTAACAACACTGTGTTAGGTCAGTTATTTCATCATTTTACATTGGGTTCTTTTCTTTATGCAGTTTTTATATTTTAGAGCGGAGAACAGCAACTCTTAATCGAAGTAGCATGCATATTTCATGGTAAAGATGCTTTGGGAATAAGGAATGTAAACAGTTCACTGTCAAAAACATTCCAACCTTACAGCTGAAGAAAAATATGCAAACACAAAATTCTCATGGATACTTTGGCAAACAAGCCTCTGACTCTGCTGTCCTGCCTGTGGCCAGACTCTTCCTCACCCCTGTGACACCAGAGCTGGGCCGCGTGCGCCGGGAGCTTCCGGGAGTGGCAGTGGGGACAGAACTCGGCAGTGGCCAAACAAAACCTGAGGAGCTGAGCAGGGCTTTCCTTGCAGAATGAGAGAAAGAAAAACCTGTTGTTGCTGCCCACTGTAATATGCTATGATATATTTATACCATGTCAAAGTTGTTTGCTGAGCAACTGTACTATAGATTTAAACTTTATTAATATATATTTGCTTATGTTAGCGTAGTTTATATAGTCCTTGGTTATTGATAAATTTATTGTGTTGTTACAGCACAGTGATATGGTATAAATATAGGTCTATACATACACACCATATACTTATGAATTTGGTCCCTTGCATAGTACTTTTATATTTGTACAGCAATGTCTTCAAGCAATCCCAGATTTTAGGGGAAATATTTTTGTAAATGCAGTGGTTTAAACAAAAAAGTCCAAACAATCCTTTTACTAAGTTTTAAATACATTTGTCGTTCAAAATGGTTTAGTTAACAATTGAAATCAAGACACTAAATTAGTGAAAAGTGCACATTAGTAAAGTGAAGCTTACAGTGGTTTTTGTAGCATGTGCTGTGATCAAACCAAGTGACACATCGGCAGAAATGTAAAAGTTGGACTACATGTGTAAATCTAGAACAAATTTCTAAAGGTTGCAGCTGGTTTACTTACTATTGTTGCCTTTTCTCGTGTTGTATCAGTGTAGAGCACTCTTAAAATACTCAAACTGCTTTGTCTTTGCTTTGTACTGTTGGTGCCTTCTTAGTCATGTACCCCACAAGTCCTGCATAGCTAATTTAGTTAATGGTAAGTTTAAAATAAAAAGCAAAGGAAGATTTTATAAAAAATAAATAAATCATTTTCTGTATGTTCTTATTCATTGTAACAATTAAACATTTATATTGTGACAGATTTGTGATTTGGTTAATCTGTATAGATCAATTGTAAGTAGCAAAGGTTTATATTTCGTCTTATTCTTTTGATGTTGTAAACGTTTGTGATTTTCTTTTTTAAATCAGGTAACTTAATGTTCTGTTTTGTTTTTGGCATCTGAATCTTGTAAAAACAAATGCAAAGAAAATCATTAAATTGTGTCCCTGTATTACCAAACCAGCATAGTTCCGTGCATATCTAGAACAACTGGGACTTTGCTTTGGCCTGAGCTGGTCCATTGGCTGATCCAAAACCGCCCCTCCTGGGAGGTGCACGGGGAGCAGCCTGCAGGCAAGAGCTCTAACTGCTCGAGGTGTGTGTCCCCCTGTGTAACTGTACCAACTTGTACCAATTAAATTAGGGAAGCCATCCCCAAAAAAATTTTAAAAACCCACAGATGAGCTTTCTTTATAGACAGGCAGAATGTTTTATCTTTGGTGTGAGAAAATGATGAAATTTTGACCCGCTGAATGATGCAAATCAATTTCAGTGTTACCTGATGGTTCACAGGCTTTTTTGACACTCTTTATATGGATATTCATATTGCACTGTTCCCAGGAAATCTTGAAAATTTTTACTTGCATAATCCTTGGAAACCAAACGTTTTCATTTCAGTACAAAAAGGTTCTTCTCTGACCAGGGATTTGAAATGTAGGATTTCTGGGAGCACTGCAAGTAAGTTCATATCACTGTCATGGACTTTTAATTCTTCTTCAAAGAATTTAACTCTTAAAAGGTGTGGCTGGATAATGGCAGCTAAAAACTTCTCTAGTTAATATGGAAAGGCAAAAAAAGTGACCTGAAACTAAAGAAAGTTTAACCATAACTGGCAGGTGTGTAACAGCTCTGGGATTGGCTTATAAAAATTCATCTCTCATTCCCCTCCTTGGCTTTCACTGCAGATTACAGATTTTTTTTTCCCCCAAGAATAATACAGAATTTCATCTTTGCCATGTTTCTGTGTGTTCTTAACATTTTTGTTGGCTGTGGCTGTTCCCCTGGCAGAAGGTGCGTTCACCGTAGCACGCACTTCAGGAAGGGACTTCAAGGTACAACTGCACAGCTGCTTGGCTCCAGGAAGATTTTGACAGATAACTGATTGACTTAACATTGTTGTGACCCTTGTTTCAGTGGGATTAGTTTGAAATACCACACAAATTTCCTGTGTTTCACCAGAAGTGGCTGTAAACTCTCCATCTGTAAGCTTTGGGTATAGTGGGCACTCCCAAGCTGTTTGGCACGTGGGTTGGGGTGGTGGTTCCAGTGAAGCCCCAGGTGCTGGGGAGATGCTGCACTCAAATACTCAGGAAGGCTGGCAAGGAGCTGCTTTTGAGGACAAGCTGTGTTGGAAAAGATTAATGTAGGTCTGATGGCATCAAGCTGTGTAGAACTCTGACCCAGGACTTTGCAGACCAAAGACAATTCTGTGTTGTGCATGTTTCATCTTCAGTTATTCTTTCTACTAAATTGCATATATGTAACACTGAAAAGCTTCAAAAATAAAAAACACTTGAGGCATGGAGAAGACTCACAGACATCATCACATCAACGTATGCCAGGTCTGTCGGTGGTTACCTTGCTCTTCTCACCACACAAGTCCAGGTAGCTTCAGGAGGAGTTCTAGAGCCTCAACTCTGCTTCCAAAGGCAACTTCAGTGTGTCTGCTGAACACCACCCTGGTCTCAGGGGTGTTCACATCCCCGTCAGGAAGGCAGCCCTGCTCACATGCTGTTTGTGTGAAGCCTGATCTTTGGAGTTGGATATGAGAACTGTTCTGTAACCCCTCTGTCTTTTTCCCCGTAATTTAAAAATTGACACTGACAACTTTCCTTCAAGTGTTTTCTAAAACTCGGCCCTTTTTTAACATCTTGCTATTGGCAATTTACTTTTCTCTGTGTTTAAACAGTCTAAACAAGTTCCACTTGTTACAAAAAACCAATCTTTATTCTATAGGATTT
Source organism: Hypocryptadius cinnamomeus (assembly GCA_013400635.1). Lineage (NCBI taxonomy): Eukaryota > Metazoa > Chordata > Aves > Passeriformes > Zosteropidae > Hypocryptadius > Hypocryptadius cinnamomeus. The sequence goes on from VYZP01032375.1 coordinate 63,058, forward strand.
GTGAGTGTTCTGATGATAAACAGCAGATTATTGATCCTGTTAAACTGACATACCTTGTGAATACTGAAAATTTCCTGCAAGTTCCCTAAAGCTGCCTCTTGTTTTCCTCTCAACATACACACACACAGAGCCCATTTTTCCTGAAGTTCCTTCTCTTTCCAGCTGATTAATTAGTGCGGTAGAGAAATGTGTGATCCTTCTAGCTTAGTACAGAGGTAGCTTGTGTTTGTTATGTGGAGGCTGAAGAGAGGAGACTTGAAGTCTTCCATTCCTGATTTCCCTGAAAAGAGCAAGAAATGCCTTGCCAGGGTCTTGGGTTTGCAGTGTTTTCTCACCTAAAAAGACAGTAATAAAAGTACTTTCATGTCTCTTGCCAGTCTGTGAGTTTGTGTGCACTCAGCTGTTGGCTGCTGCCTGCAGCACTGCTCCTCCCTGTCTCCTTGCCTTGCTGCTTGCACTGGGCTGGCCTTTGATCTGAGTTCCTCTTCCAGCAACACTGCTCTTCCTCAGGGGTTTACACTTTCCGTGTTGGGCCCTTTCTCCAAAGTCCCTTGTCTGCTCTGGCTTGGTGACTTCACTCCTTTGTTCCTACTTTTCCTTACCTTGCACGCTTGTAGGTTCCTGCGGTCTCCCAGCTCTGCTTTTATTTGCTTCTTTCATTGTTTGCCTCTGTACAGCTGAGCCGAGGACACAGTTGTGCTTCACAGAGCTGGGCCTGGGGACACAGCTGACCTGGAGCCCTGGCTCAGCCGCTGGCTCTGGGGAGAAACCGAGAGCAGCAGCCAGCAGTGCAGGGATCTCTTATTCCACCCTGCGAGTTTAATTTTGACTTTGAACACACAACTTAGAAATAATGGAAGATGTTAATCTCTCTATCTGTGATGTGTGATCTGTATCTGAAAATTCAGGCTTTTTTGGCAAAAAAAAAAAAAACCAAAACCCAAAGCTGTAAGAGAATGCCATAGAATTTTTTTAAAATTTGCTATTACTAAAAGACTTGAAATGCACCTTTTAGGAGGATTGTTTATTTGTTTTTGTTGGTTTGTTGTTTGTGATTTTTTTGTAACATCCAAGACTAAACGGCTTGCTGTGAACATCTTTTTCTGCCTTAAAATTGCAAATGCAAAAATGCTGAATATTCAGAATTTTGGCTTGAGACTCACTGAACTGATGATACCGCAAGAGAGCTGGAAGGTTTTTTAGTCAAGCTTTTCTCCTAGGTCACCTTTAATTTTGATAGCTAGTACTGAAAAAGAAATTTGGACTAAAAATCCTTTCTTTATTCCTGGAAGTGTTAAAACTCACAGATATTCTAACTTATAGTTGAGGCACCACAGACTCAAGAGACTTTCTAATGCATTCTCTGTTTTAAAACACTTTTTGTTAGTTTTTGTACACATACATACCTTTGCAGGCTTTCTGAGTAGGTTTGCACAGGTGTGGAGGGGACACAAACTTGCAGGCCAGTTTGCCCACTCAGAAGTGTCTCAGTGGGTGTTGTGGCTGTCACTGTAGCTCCGTGTTTTGATTCTGTTTGCTTCATGCAGTATAAGCACAGCACTCCAGACAAAAGTGGGGATTGAAAACAAAACCATTTCTTAATCATTCTGTTGTAGCTAAGTGTAATATAAATTTGGATTTGAGGATATGTTTGGTATTTTGGAGGAACTGTGTTAAGCTGTTTTTACAGCTGACTTGGTGACATTTCTGTAAGTAAAATATGCTGTTGTTCCAGCATGGCAAAGGTCTGCATAATTCATGTGCTCAACTTAATCACTGGTTTTCTTCTTGTGACAATAAATGGCATTGTACCAAAAGCAATATATCCTGTGTGTAGTTACTAGTGGAAATAATTATTACTGTGCAGCTTGTATTTTCATTGTCTTTGCAGCCACTAGCATGGATTGTGTGCACCGACAGTCGCTCCAGGCTATTAAAGAAGTCTGGAGGAAAATCAGGTCCTGGATTACACTTGTTTGCTTTCTGGAAGCTGTTGCTGTACTTTGAAGCAGAAAAGGGTTGCACCTGATGCTGCATTAAGCTTATTTTCTTCTGAGTCTTGTCATCAGAATACATCTAAGTCTAGAGTGTTTGTCCAGATTTGCTCCTCCACGTTGTTCCTCTTGAGAAAGGCCCAGGCTCAACACCAGCATCATTAGAGCCAATGATGATAAGAGAGCAGAAGGGCTTCTTTTCTCTGCTTGATTTTAGGATTCTGCTAAACTGTACTCAGCTTTAGAGCACAGCACTGTAAAAACACTTGTGGAATGCTGCAACTGGCTTTGCTCACCAACTACTTAAGACCAGATAAGACCTCACAGGCAATGTGCAATGCTTGGGAACTCTCTAGTCATAAGTTCTGTTCCCTCCTGCCCCCCAGTAATAATTCTGCACTACTGGCTCTGCAAGTAAACCAGCCCTGGATAACTCCATTCAAAGGGAAGCTTTGGGTTTCATTTCTGGATGCTCAAAAGGGCAAGATACTAAGCCAGTTTTCTCCCTATCACTTGCATTTGACTGCTAGTGTAGTACTCATTATACTAAATAGTCACTGTACAAAAAATTTCATGCTGCAGAAATAAGAGGGCTGAAGAGCTTGTTCTTCTCAACTCCTCGCTTTCTAAGTCTGTAGAAAAATACTTTCAGTTATAGATAAATAGCCTTTCTGCATTCTCTGTGCACATTTTTCTCTGCTGCCTCCTACTCTTCTTAGATGTGACTTTACTGCTAATGGTGTTACAAAAACTGTAGTACTACAGGTGTCATGGTAACTTGTAAATAAAATTACTGTAAACGTACAGTCAAGTTATTTGTGGTGCTGCTGTGTACATGTGTGACACTGCCTTAGCTGTCAATCCTCACTGCACTTCCCTGGAGGATCACTTGGGGATTATAAAGGCTGTGCCTGAGCTTTGTATGAGGAACCTTTTGCTGACCAGCCTTCACAGCAATCTGGTCCTATTAACAAGTTCCAGGCAACTCTAGCATTGACAGCAATTATTCCTAGGCAGGAACATTGCCACATTATTTGCCAGCTGACAGCAAATCAACCCTTCTGTCAGACTGATTGTCAATGGAGCAATAATACCGTTTTATGTAAATACCTCTAACCATTTGTATAGCAAGTACAGAACACAGGATTATTTACAGTGGGAAGCTGATGAGGAAGCTGTTGCTGGGGCGTTGTGTCCTTGCAGCTTGTTTGGTGTGTTTCCTGTCCAAGGAGAGAGGGGCGGAAGAGTGGAAGAGGTCTGACCTGTGTGGAGAACACGAAGTGCTGTGCTTGAGTTCCAAATCCAGATGTGTTGCTCTGCTGCGCTCTCTGCGGGTCTGGCAGGGGAGCAGCAGAGGCTGCGTGGCTGGGCTGGAGCAGAGGGACAGCAGGAGTGCTGGGAGATGTGCTCAGGAGCAGTGCTCCCTCTCCTAGAAATCAGTCCAGAGGAGGTGGAATGAGCACCAGGTGAACGATGTGCCCTCATGAATGCACGTGTCCGTGTGTTGTGGAAGGCATGTCATCGGGCAGTGCAGCAGCAGGTACAGTTTAAGGGGTTTCATGTATTTTCTTTGGGGGGGTGAATATGAAATACTTTTAGGAAATAATCAAATGGCTGGATTTTCTGCAGTGCTGAAGAGAGAAGCAGCTTGTAATTCCCCCAACTACCTGAGGCTCCAGTCAGCTGTCTTTCGTGTATGCAGGGAAAAATTCACTTTTTGGAGATGACAATATAATAATTTTCCCAACTTTTAAGTGCTTCTCTAATTCTTCACTGTTTTCTTCCCTTTAAACCTCCTTCCCTGAACTGTTACATGCAGTCTTTGGGAGCCTGAGTCTTTCAAAGGTATTTAAGTGAATTAAGAGGCAAATACCACATGGAAACATTTATCTGGAAACAATTTCACTTAACAGTTTTTCAAAGCAGGAACTTGTGGCCTTTTACCACAAGGGGTAATAGAGTTTATTTACAACAAGCATATTAAACAAAACACTTAGCTCGAGGAATAAATACAAATGCAATCTTTCTCAGAATAAAGTGCCACATCTGTAATAGCTACTGAATTAAATCTTGGGGGGAAAAAAAGGGACTAGGAAACAAAAATATCAATGCACTTGAATGAATGAAATTTGTGTGTGCAACAGGGGTTGTCTGAAGGTGGTGATTATAATTCAGGTGAGTTTGGTGGGTAGAGAGGTGGGCAGCAACAATGAAGCCCCTGGCATTTCTTGTATAAATATTGCTATCTGCAAATTGCCACCCTCCTCATCAAAGGTAGCAATTAATTAAGCAGGCGAGTCTATTTCAGCTCTTAAGGTGCTCATTTCAGGATATTCAGGAATTGTCTCAGCATTCACTTGCATTGAGAATGGATTAATGATGACATGTTTGTGTTCCATTACTGAAATTTTGCATGTGTATATTTTGGTTTTACTTGAATGTATGAATCATTTGAATATTTGGTAATTTTCACTGTGAAAAGAAGTGTGATTGCCTTTCAGTGATCTGTCTTACTCCTGCTTGCTAACTGCTAGATTTTGGAGCAGGGGGCGTGAAGCCTTTCATGCCCTGGAATAAAATAATCTTCAGGTAAACTAGTAAAAATTAAAAACTCTTTGTGTGGCCTGTTTAGGGATAATAAATACATCTGTAAACCCTTTGCACCTACTCAGGCAGTGAAGAGCTAACTAATTTCTGAAAAGCTTGAGGGAAACAGATCTTCCTATGAGCACAATTCCTATACCCTGCTGGATACTACACCACGGGCTGTCACCTTCCAGGGCAGCTGCTACAATACTGCTGGGTGTGTTTTCCAATGCCATGTTGATTTTCTTAAACCAGCCCCAAAACTGGATTCACCCAGTACCCAGTACTCCCTCAGGAAGTAATGGGCGCTGCCAGAGGTGTCCTGCTGGTATCTTCTTGCAATGATTTTGTTTCCATTTGTTGTCTTGTGCAATAATTTTTTTCTTGTTATTTTCTCTTTAGTCCTCTTACACTTTAAAGGCTGTGCTGAGGTCAGATGAATGCCTGGCCTTCCTGGATAATGGGCAGTCCATCTCAAGAACTTTCTGTAATTCAGTGCCATTTGATGTAGCTGTTGTCAAATGTCACCAAGCTCCTGAAGGCAACCATAGAAAAATCCTGTTGGAAGGAACCTCTGAAGGTCACCCAGCCCAACACCCACTGACAGTGCAGATGTGGTGACCTGGACACCTCTGGGCTGTATGGGGCTGAAGGGGACCTGCTCAAGGGAGGGGAGAAGTAGATCTTTAGTTCATACTTGCTAATATCTTATACAGCTAAACTTTGCCGTTTTTAAGAAATACAATGATCAAGACAGATTTAGGCATGGAATTTATCCTTTAATCACTTCCACCCCTACTTCAGTCACATTGGGTGTAGGGTATAAAGGGGGCTACCCCTCACATCCTTTTTTCTGTTTTGACTGGAAGACGTTGGCAGCGAAGGATGATCCCCGTTTGTACAGAGCTTACAGCTGCCGCAGAGAGGCGAAGGCTGAGCCTCTCCTTGCTGCACAGGCTGCCCTTCCTGGCACCACCACGGTTTGTGCTGTTCCTGCTCCAGGGCTGAGCTTTAATCTTGTACCACCTTGCACGTCTCCGATACTGGATTTTACACATACTTTCTACAAATCGAACCCCATTTTGTGTAATGTTTGCTATTCATTTTGTCTGCGGGCCAAATTTTTCAGCAATGGTGATCTATTCTCCAGAAAGCAAAAATAACAGAGACAAAACCGGCCTTAGAAATGACGTAATGCCACTTGTTATTCAGCCTCGTAGTAGAAACCTTGCCTCCGTTAAAATCCAAATAAAAGCTTTGAAGGAAATGAGGAAGCGTGACCGTAGCTCAGAGCTCTGTGCTGCAAAGCGCTCCTGCCTAGCCCGGTCCTGCGGAGCTGTCGGGATGCTCAGGGCTGTGCTCCTGCCATCTTCTGGGGGAAAGCTGCCATGAACTGCGTTATACAAATAAAAACCCTGCTGACGGCACTCGACTGCGATCATTAAACAGCAGAATTTATAATAATATCCAGACAGTCTGGAAAAATATCATATAAGTCTTCTAGATTTAGAGCTCCAGTGTTTGTCAAAGGCTAACCTAGTGACAGGGTACAATAGAAACCTATCTCTGAAACTGTAAATGAATCATTTCTATTTTTATGTTGTAGGTTTGGGGGTTCTTTTTGTTTTGGGTTTGGTTGTTTAGTTGTATTATTTTAAAGCAGTCTGAGTCTCACAGTGGGTGTACAGTATGACTGGTCAAGGCAGTAGAAATGAGGAATTAAAGACAGGTTTTTTTGTGTGGGACTGATTTGATCATTCTTACGTTTTTTTCACCATTTCTGGTGTGGGTCCAAGCAATTCCAACCACCTACGAAAAAAGCACACCACCGTGCTAGAGAATGAAGCACAGAAGCAAGGTGAGGCATTGGGAGCTTAATATGAATATTAATGATCATGATTATGCTAGTTATGATTGCCAAACTTTGTACAATCTGTTCTTCTCATCTCTGTTCCCATCCACCCATTCCATACATACTAGCAGAAGTATCAAAGAACAATTCAAGATAGAGGACTGAGAGAACAGTATTATAGCTTGTAACACGAAAAGCTAGCTTCACCAGCCTGTGGGTGTGTTTTATACCCCCAGCTAAGATGACACATTTCTCTCTTGTAACAATATCCAAGGGGTTGCAGAATCTTTTTTGTAGCAGCAGCAAAGTGTCTTACAGGAAGTTTCTGGATACTGATGCTGAGGGGGTTTTGCTGGTTCCGATAGCTTTTCTGTCAGTTTCCATGCCCTGCTTTGCACCCTGCCCACACGGTTAATGCTGTCTGCTCTGCTCTATAATTCTTTAGCTCACACAAGAGCAAGTATCAGTTTCCTGATCAAATGTGAGTTATGTTGACTTGTGCTTGTGCACTCCTTCCAGAGCAGCTGGTTTGGTTGTGTCCTGTGCCCCGTGAGCCATCCAGAGATCTCAGGTAACTTTCTTTTAGAACCTGAAAGTTTGAGACACCCCAGAAAGGCACTGAAATGTGGATATTTCTGGCAGAGCAGGGTCTTCTCAAGCATAGCGGGGAATACAAAAACAAAACCTAGGATGCAAAGTGGGTGTCGGAAAAGCACAGGACAAAGGCACCTGTGACAGTTCCTTTGCATGGTACGCCAACATCAGCACTACTTTTCTGGAATATATGGATGCAGAGAAGGATGTTGAAGACTGTAACCCCCAGCTGGTGTGGGTAAGACCCACCTGAGCACTGGCCTCTCAAGAGCTTAGATACCAGCTGAGATGGCTTTGCAATATTTGCATTTCACCCCTCTGTTACCAGACAACGACCTTCTAACCTGGCACACTGCAGAACATGAAGCAGCAGCAATACCTCTGCCTTTATTTTAAGCAATTGTTATTACATTCTATGACACACTCCTGGTAACTTTTATGTGTAGTGCTGGATGCTGCTGTCTCAAGCAGATGTAAGAGAGTCTTTTATGGCTTCCTCCCACCCTTGTTCCAGTCATTTTTCAAGCACAGATCATGCTGTGGTTGCAGCAGCCTGGCCACCCCGTTCCTCTCCTGTGCTGCCTCCCTGGGCCACAAGCTGCAGCAGTCCCTGTGCCAGGCTCAGCAAACACTCACAGACATGTGAGTACCAGAGCAGAACAGAGAGAGCATTCAGCAGCTGTGGCACAGCACAGAGCACAGCAGGTATGTACTGTGTGCAAAGTGCATCCTGACCAAGTGACACAATGCAAAGATTTTTTTCTTGGTACAAAATCTAGCAAGGAATGCTTCACATAAAACTGTAGTGCAGCTCTGAGTGGATTTGCTTTGTGCAGTGGGTCTGATGTGCAGCAGAGAGAGTGAGACTTTGACGCTATTAACTCACTGTGGCATTCTTGCAAATCTGTACTTATTTTCAGATTTCTGAGCATATCTGCAGGGGATACAAAATGGAATTTTAGATATAGAATGTTTTCCAGATTGGCAGCTACATTATGTGGCAGCAGCTCTCTGGCCACAGAGAGTAAGCACAACTTTCCCAGGCATTGTCCTGGGAAAGGCTGTGAGATCAAAGAAAAGAATGATAAACAATTCTTATCTTCACTTGCTGCACCTGTTGTTGTGAACATGTGGAATGTGTTATGGAGATTTGTTTACCAAAGGGTTTTCTTAATTGGCCAGTGGTGATGGTGTTTAGATTGAAGGACCAATTGGGTCCACCTGTGTCATGGCTGTCTGTAAGGGGGATGGGTTTCTCAATAATTATAGCATAATAAAGAGATTGATCAGCCTTCTGAGAATCATGGAGTCAATGCTAATTATTACCTGACTGGGGGCCTGTGGTGAAAACATTACAAGGTAAAGCTGCTTTGTCACTCAGGCCTGGATATCATGGATGCTCTGTATGACATAGCAAGAGAGACTTTTCTTGCCATGAATATTTTTCTGGAGCTTGTGACTCCTTGGAAACAGGCACTTTCTTTGTTTTCACATCATAGCGATCAGGGGATGTGTCCTTCATATTAACACTGCCAAAATATGGGTGCAGCCAGTCTTATCCTGCCTTGTACCCAGTAACCAACCCTCTACTAGTTTCTGCAATTGTAATTTGTTTTCTCTTGATCTCTGCAATCTTGCAACTGTGGCAATATCTTTAGAGATGAATGCCATTTCTACTGTGCCTGTTAGAAGCTCTATCCTGTAACACACAAGCTGATACACAACAGAACAGAACATCCAGCATGCCCTGGCAGCTCACTGCCTTCCTGCTGCCAACACTGAAGGTGCTAAAAGTGAACCACTTACTTTTCTGCAGTCTGAAGAAAACACCTAGTTGTGCTATACACCAAAACATGAACTTACATAACTGGTACATGAAGCAGGCACTAGCTGAGCCATGTGGTCAGTGAGCCAGGGTGTTGGCAGCCTTCTGTAATTCCTGCTGTGTGTTTTGTCCTTTCCTATGCTCAGTTCATGGTTTGGGTGGTTGAGCATTCAAATCGAGGCATTTACTGAACACAGTTCAAGGGATGGCAAGAAAAGGTTAATTGAAAGGTATCTGCTTTTTTCTTCCATTCAAATGCTAGCATTTTGTTTAATGACAAGCACTTGAAAAAATATTTGTTTTAGAAAAAAAGAATGCTGCCGAAATAAACTACACTGATCTGTGTTTATGTTTTGGTAGAAACTCGAGGCCACTCTTGAAGGTAAATGGCGAATTGCTTTACTGGCCACAGGGAGTTAATAATGAACAGCAACATTAGTGCAGGTTGGAATCAAAAAGTGCTGCTATTTGCTTGTTCTCCCTCTGCCTGGCTGAGGCTCCTCTGACAGTAAACAGGAGAATGTAACCAAATGCTGTGATTGGCATTGCTACACTGGGAGCTGGGCAATGCTTGCTTGGGCCAATCTTGTCTTCAACCTGTCTCCCTATTCCTCTATTACCAGAAACATTTGAGCCATTTGTCCTAAAAGTTATAAAGGAAGTTCACACACTTATTTATCAATATTTATGTAAGAATGATGGCAAGAAGGGTCAGCCTGCTATAAAGAATCAGTGCAGGTTCAGCCACAAGATGGAGCCAGTACAGTACCAGGCACACCTCCCCAGTGGGACAAAGTGTTAGGCTGTTTTTCCTCCAAATCCTTCAGCAGTTTTAATAGGATTGTTCACTTCTCAGTTACTGAGATAGCCTTGGAGAAAATAAAAATCCATTGGAGAAAACAAAAATCAGAAATATCTAGTATTTAGGGTACAGAAAACACATATAGCTTGTTCCAGCCTACAAATGAAATGCACAAGTAATCTGATCACAAAATATAAAAATCAGTGATGCTTTTTCTTGAGTCTAAATAAAACTCAGTTGCATTCTCCAGGGGTTTATGGAATTAAATGACCTAAGGGAAAAAAAGAAGGAAAGCTTGAGAGGTGGGAAAAATTACAATGTGGCAAATAAGGCCTTTGAGTTAATCTTACAGATTCAGGTGTATCAGTACAAGTAATAAATCATCAGAGGCAGCTCTAGCAATTGCCACAGTGAATTAAAAAACCCCAGTGTGAAAAGCAGGAAGACAGGGGTTGCTTTGTATGTTCTCCTTCCACCAACCTTTGTAGAGACTTTTTAGATAAGTTCCTAAAAAGAATATGTGTCAAGTGTCAAGTTACAGTGTATAACCCTGTGCTCTGATAGTCACAGAATATCTGTTTTTTCTTGTTATTGCTGTTCTTCTCTTGTCTCCTCATTCAGTTTCAAAGTTACACTAGACTCATATAAATTACAATAAAAGCTTTTATTTTTGTCCTTCTCAGAGAATTTCCATGGCCAACATTACTCTTTACTTTGTATATTTATCTCAACATTGCAAAAAGAATGGGCTCTTTAGCATCTGTCTTCATTAAATTCCAGAGAATAATTTGATGCCCTGTTGCATTTTGCCCTGTAAACAATAGGCTGGTTACCACAGGAAGTCAATCCTAATCAAAATTGGTTCCAATTTAATTTTTCCTAGAGTATTGCTTTGTTATGGAAATCTGTAATTCACCTCTGAAATGAAATTAAATTCACCTTCTGTGAAAAACTCCAGGTGACCTGCTGGTCATTCCTGATAGCAGATGCCTTCTGAATGTGGCCAAGCTTTTAATTTGTATAGGATGTCAAGCCTGATTCATGAGAAAACACTAACAAGTTGAAAAGATTTTTACCATCAATTAACTAACTTTAGGTTTGCTTGCCCCTTATAGTAAGATATTCCTGGTTTTGAAGTGGGAACAGCAATTCTGAAATGCCTTTGGGGATCCCAATAAAGAATCAGTTGAACTGGCAATGAATTGCACAGATAGATATGATCATCTGACTGACTGAACAGGAAAAGGACAGTCCCATGCTTGAATCCACTACTGGAATCCACAGCTCAAGAAATCATTTGATACCTTGGAAAAAGATCTGAGAAGAGATATAGAAACAACTTAGAAATTGAAAAATGTGTTTTATCAAAGGCTATTACTTAAAAGGATGCTCTCATGTCTATAGTGAGTTCTACAGTCTCCTCCATCTTACAGAGACAGAGGAAACAGCAGCTGAAAAAATACATTCAAGGGAGAATAAGATACATATATCTGTCAATGAGAGTAATTAATGACTGGAACAAGGAATTAACAATTTGTGGAGACAGGATGTTCTAAGGCATGTTTCCCTAAGGGATGTTCTGGTTTAAATGACAAGTAATATCAGCAGTCCCACGGTGAGTTGTACCACATGATTACAATAATCCTCTGGCTCTATTTATCTGTGAAATGACAGAATATGCTTGTGCTGGATGTCCTAATCTGGGCAGGATAGAAAATGAAGATGGAAATATAAGTCTGGATTTTAAGATGAGAAACACAGCTCTTAGAAGAAAGGAAAAAAAAGGAAACTGAACAATGCCAATGCAGAAAAAGCTTGAATCCCTGCCTCTAGCCAACTGTTTTGCATATATAGGCAAGCATATGCAGAATGTTTCTACAAAACACATATCAACAGAAATTTAATCTCTGCTTTTCTATGGCTCACAAAACACAAATTTAACTTCCCAGATAAGCAACAGCTGGCCAACAGTCAGCCAGGGAGTTGATAGCTGCATGAAATATATGACAATCCTACATTAGGGTGGAGTTTTTAACATGTATGTATACATTGAAAAGCTTACGTAGTTCTCTTTATTCTACTACCTTTTCCTTTTCCCTCAGGAAAACACATCTTCTGCTTTCTCTTCTGCTAGATACAGAAAATCCCTGCTAGCATCTGATTTTGTGATTTAAATGCTATGGTACTCATCAAGTGCAATTAGTTTCTACGTGTTGTTGTGCTGGTTTACTGTGTTGCCACTCCTGTTTGCATGCTAAATATTCCACTGTAGTGTGTAATTTACTTACCAGGAGTGAACAGCTGGAGAACTGATGATGCTGTTTCCAGTCTCCTGGTAAAGTGCAGTCTGCTCCTTGTCTACAATCTCAATGTTTCATGCTGGAGGCACAGCCTCCAGCCCTCTCTGCATTCAGAATCACACAGCCACTGTCAGGGAGGGGTTAGAACAGTTCTGTCTTTTCAGTCTCTGGAGATGGTCATCACCCCTTGCAAAAGAGCTCGAGATAGCTTCAAAGAAGTACTGCTTCTTTTTCAGAGATGAGGGGGAAGTTACAGAACTAACAGACAGGATCTGTGAATCCTGCTCTTCCAGAGGTTGTAATTGATTGTGCCAGATATAAACACAAATGGAACAGTTACAAATTCTCCCATTAGAACAACAGTGTTGTAAGTTTTAGAGATACATACAGGTATTTACACACTGCAATTGTCTGTTCTGCTCTTGAGCCTCTTGACAGATTTTCACAAAGCCAACTACCAAAGCCATAAGGAAATGGAGACACAACCAGGTTTCCCCCCTTACCCAGCCTGGTCACAGTCCCTGAAGTTCCCTCTGCTTTTGAGGACAGACAAAACTTCATCTCTCCACAGCTTGGTTAGTAAAAAAAACCACATTTCAACAATAAATACAGCTGTCACTTGTTCTTATGATCACCAATTTAATTACTGTTCTTATAGCATGATGATTCTTTTGTGGGCCTTATATTTTTGTTTAAAGACTAAAAGAAGTATAAAACAAAACTCAACTTCCTGTTACCATGTAGAGAAAGGTCTAGATATTCTACTGAAAGTTGATATTAAATTATTAAAACAACAAATTCAGGGGAAAAAGATAATAAAATTTAACCTAGCTACTAAAGCATGCTGGTGCTTGAAGGGCATGTGTGCTGGCTAATTCCCTGATGAACCTCTTTACTCTAGGTAGGACACTTGTATATCTGTCAGTCAAAATATTAGAAAAGTTTAATTAACATCTGGTTTTGCTATTTCAAAAGTCACACAAAAGATAAAGTAGATCATCCACAGTGGTGGTAGGCATTAACAGAGCAATTCAGATTTTGCAGATGACAAATTGCCCTCCAGTGGTGTGTATTTCAGCCCTCTGACAGAGAGAACATATATTCTCCTAAATTAGATATCTGGAGCTCTGGGTGATTCTGACTTTTTTCCACATCACATCCATTTATATGTATATGAGCAGATGTCTACATCACATAAAAATCATGATACAGATTTGTTTGATTCATAGCCCCCAAACAAATTCCTTTGCCTTTCTCCACTTGATGAAAGCTTGAGACATCAAAGTGTTTCAGGACAGCTGATCACATCGCTTTGGATTCCCTGATCCACTGGAGATGCAGCTTCTCTGCATCTTCTCAGGATTTGCAGATTTTATGTTGGAAAAAGTGGTACAATTCAATAGTTCTACTGATTTCAGAAAGCATCCCAAATGAAAGGAATTTATTTGTTCACCTAAAATACCTCCCTTCACAGGCAGTTTCAGACAAGTAACTAAAATACACTGTGACAAATACCAGTGTAACTTATGTCTCAGCAACAAGCTGGTTTACAATTAATGCATGATTTTGTATTTTCATATTATATAATAAGAAGTTTGATATGTATTTTGTCAGTTATTTCTACATTACACTATTTAGACCAGTTGCTGCCAGATGCATTTTTCTTTTCCTTGAAGAACTTTGGAGAACACAATGTTACGAACCTGAGTAACTGAGAACACAAGAGCAGATTTTTTGTTTTTCATTACTAAGCTTGCATATATGGCAAGCATATAGGAAAATAGTTAAATTACTTTTTTTAAAAAATAGTCTTTCCTTCTTTCAGTGGTTTTCTTTCAGCTAACACAGAGAATCTAGTTTGAAATTCTAAGACCAATTGATTTTTTTAATTTGGTTAAAGTCTCCAAACTTTTGAGACTTAACATATCCTAAAGAAGCAAAGGAAGTAATGATGCAAACATTGAGATGCATCACTACTTCCATAATTTCTTCCATGCTTTTTAAGTTATTTCACTGTCTCAGCACTGACTACATGTAGTGACCTCAAGTACATTGTGCTGTATTGGAGGTTCATTCATACAAGCAACCTTAACCTGCTACTACTGACTACATCCTTGACATGTCTTTATCTTAAAAAAAAAAAAAAAAAAAGAGAGAAAAGAAAGAGTAAAGGATGAAAGGACGGTATCTAACAGTGCAGCTTGTGTATTTGTTACTAGGGAAACAAACAGCAAAGAGAAAGAAACCCTCAGTGTCCTTGTCATTTGGATCTTTCTGTAGAGAAGTGGAGCTTGTGTTAAAACAATGGAAACACTGTTCAGCTTTCAGGATCCTTTGCTGTCCTTGCTGAATGACAGACACTTCTTTCTCCCCCTTGTCCATCTTGTCATTTCTACATTCTGCACTGGATTGCTGGGTGTTTTTTAATTCATCATGTAGACTTTAATCCCTGATTCCGTGTAACCTGATCAGTTCCTAAGACCTAAACCAAGATTGCAGCAGGTCTCTTGAGGTAAACAGAAGAGAGAATCCTGATGTTGTGTTCATGGCCATAGAAAAGCAGACACAGCAGCACCAACCAGGTTTGTGCTACTTTGAGTTTGTACTGAATCAGAGCTCAAACTCAATCAGGACTTCAGAGAGCATGAGGGGCAGGGCAGCATTTGCTGCGCTCCAGCACGAGGAGTGCAGCTGAAGGTCTGTGCAAGGGTGACATCCCTGCCCTGGAGGCCCCAGGCTGTGGCTGTGTGGAGCTGTGCCACCAGCCCAGTGAAGCAGGGAGATGCCAGGCCATGTAGGTCATGACTGACACCTCTGGTTTCAGCCAGTCCAGACGTGTCAGTCACGGCTCAGCTGGACTGACACCTCCCTGTGTGGGCTGGGAGGACGATTCAGAGACCAACACCGCTGGTACTGTGACTTTCTGCTCATTGCTAAACATGCACTGTATCAGATTCCATGTAATTTCTCTATCCAACCATGCTGCATCCTTGCTTCTTTTTCTGTTCCAATTATTATCTTGTTCATCTTTATCTTCTGTCTCATCTAACTCATCTTGTGGGAACTGGATTAGGAAGCTGGATTTGGTGCACTCTGAAGTGTAGCTAAGTAAATCCAAAGGATTATCACCTTTCTCATGTTTTTACAAGAGTACAGCTACCAGCACCAGAGCTAGAGAGATGATGGGAAAATTGCAATAAAAGCCCTACTGGAAATACTCTCATAGATTTTTTGTCCTGCTGTTTCAACAAAGCATATTTCTTCTTTACTCTGCAAGCATGGTTTTTTTGTACTGTTCCAGACTGGCTGTTAATTTGCCATTTAGAAGGAAGAAGGATATGACAAAACACCTGAATTATATTATAATAAATTATCAACATTTGAATTATATTTAAAAATGGATAGGCAGAATAAAATAAACTAGCACATGCTTTATTGATCATAGCCACTAGCTGAATTGTAATGGATTCCCTCTCTCTGGTATTCCACAAAGTACCAAAGCCCCTTGGGTAAAGAAAACAAACCACTTGGTAAAGATTATGGAAAAAAGAAAACTATGTCAGGACTGACAAGAAAAGGAAGTGGCAAACATGTTATTGATGGTGTGTGCTCCTAGCATGACAGCAGAGCCCTGCCTGCGGGTACAATGTAAATGACAACTTGGTCACAGGCTCCAGCAGTTCGTGTCCCCACACTCTTTGTCTGTGGAAATAAGAAGGGTACAGCCAAAATAAACCAGGGGGTGGCTTTTATTGACTTTTTAAAGAAAAACACGATCATTGCCAACAGACCTCAAACACTTGGGAAACTACTGTGAGTTGTGGTTTGGTTCCCTAATGTTGAAAATTGTTATTTTACACCATAAAACCCGTGTATTGTTTCTCTATAAGCAATGAGCTTTCTCCAAACTCTCACTCTGGAATCAAATGCTTCAACCTATCCTCCTTGTTTTTCAGCCTCTAACTGGCCTTTTTTTCCTTAATGTTTTTTCTACAGCACTTAAGTTTTACCATACCAGTGCCACCTCCCAGGGTTTTACTAATTCCTGCAGAAACGCGGAGGACAAATGCTTTCTGCTGTGAAAACGCACTCTGAGCAATCCGACATAGGCGATTCCGCCGCTTTTTTTGCGGGTGGAAACCGCACCCGGCGATGAAACCGTAAACCGAGCCGGCTGCTTCGGCAGGGGCTTTATTACCTGGCGTTCGCTCCGTTCTCGCTCCCGTCCCGCCGCTTCTCCGGCTACCGCCGTAGACGGTACCTTCGAGGCGAGGGAAGCCGTCGTGTCCCACCCCCCTCCCTTGATCCCCCCTCTTTGTTTTTCGGTGAAGGCCCGGCGCGGAGCTCTCGCTGCCCGCCGTGCAAGGACCGAGGGTCCCGCCTTCCCTCCTACCCGTGGCCCCTAAGGGAGAGGGGCCCGGGGGCTGCTCGGAGCCCGGGCTGGGAGCGGAGTCGGCGCGGCGCAGCGGTGAGTACCGAGCGGGTGAGAAGCGGCCCCTCTTCCCTGTGCTAGGATTTCTTTTTTTGGAGAGGGGGAGGGGGGGGTATGGGCGGAAGGCGGCTGCGAGGGGAGCCCCATGCTGCGGCCCCTGCCGGGGGGGCCGCCGTCTCCCGTGTGCGCGGGGCCGCCGAGGCAACTTTGCTGGCGGGAGGAGGCTCGGGCGCTATTTATAGCGCCTGGAAATGACGGCAGCGCTGTCTGCCCGCAGCCTTCTCGGTGCGGGGCGGGTAAGGGCGGTTTACATAATTGAGGGGGGGCGAAGCTGAGCTCAGCGCGCCGGGAGCCGGTGGGGTCCCCCGCGCTCTCGCCCTCGCCGCGCGGGGCCGGGAGCCGTGGGTTTCTGCACGGAGCTGGCGGCCGGAACAGCGCGGGCCGTGTTCGGGTGGCCGCGCGGCCGTGCCGGTGGCCGGAGCGGGGAACGAGCCGCTGTCCTGCTGGAATCGCTGCGGGGGGGGACAGAAAAGGTGACGGCGTCACCCGCCGCGGCAGCTTCGTGCTCCGGCGTGAGAGGGGAAGCGGCTTTAAAGGCGCACGGCCAGCGGCTCCCTCCCGCCGGGGCAGCGGGGTGTCAGCCGGTAACTTTCTCCGCGCTTGAGTTCTCCTGTTATTTCCTGATATGTAAAGGTGAAAATGAGGATCCTGTGGCTCAGTCCTTAACCTGGAGGTTTTACCCTGCTGGAGTAAGCTCACCGCAGGTTACCGACAGTGCGCGCACAGACTGGGTCCGGCTTTTTGCAGCCGCTCAAAGACTCTTTGAGCGTATTTCATGTCGCTCCTTCCTTAGAGCCCCGCAGGAACGACGGAGAGGCCGATTCCTGACCCANGCGCTGCGCTGGTAGGTGCGAACACAAGTAGAGCTTCAGGAGACACACCTGCCTTTGCGCAGGACCGAAGCGCGGACTGTGCCGCGGCCAAGGAGCGGGAGGGGAATAGTTGGTTGGGGTTTTTGCTCTGTTCTGTGCGGAATCATGAGCTGCAGCCCGAGGAACTGCTCGCACCTATGAGAGGGAAGTGATACTGTGTTTATTCACCATTGTTAGAGCGAGCTAGGAAATGGTTTGTTTTGAGTTGTGCCTGTAAAGGCACAACACGTCTGTGGTTCCAGTGGTGTGTATCAAACAGAGCCGTCTTTTTGAAGAGAGCAATATCAAATACAGTTTTGTTAAATCGGCCTTGGAATTATTTTAATTTCTGTAGTTGAAGAACCTGGTACATTGAATCTGGAAGAGTCCAGATTGCCTTTAGAAGTGTTTAAAAACACTTCTAGGAATGTGTTGAAGAAAAATATTTTCCTTTTACATTCCGGATCATACAATTGCTAAGGTTAGAAAAGATCTCTAAGATCGTTGAGTTCAAGTATTAACCCAGGACTGCCAAGGGCACCACTAATCCACATCCCCAAGTGCCACATTTACACCTGCTGAACTTCTGCAAGGATTGAACTCATTTCAATTCAATTCCAATTACTGGTGGAAAGGGTTTAATTTAAGCCAGAGTCAAAACATCTTAGCATGTGGTGCCTTTCATTCTGAAACCCTGTTTTGTTCTGGTTTTGTCTATTTCTGTTAACCTAAATAGGATCTGTATCTAACACTGAGTTCAAATAGGGAATTTAACAGAAACCTCATGTTCTCAGATCACTTTTCTCATATATCTTACTTCTAAAAAATGTGGTTTCATATCTAACTGTTCTGCAAGAGCAAACTGTTTTCTGCAAATAATGTAATTATTCTTCCCTGTGCAGTTGTAATAAGTTACCTTGGGACACTAAGTATATAATATTTGTGTAAATTACTATTGAGTCCTGCTCTTCATGCCACATGAGTTAATATTTTGAATGTGTAAATGTATCCTTTATCAGGTGTTTTCCCAATCATTCTCATGTGTAGATTGATGCTTTGGATGACAGATTGTTCCCATTGCTGCTTTATTTTTTTGGATTGCCTGTGGTGTGTTACATGTCTTGTTTGTGGCTTATCTCAGCCTTTACAATTCTTTGTGTAAGAAATTTTCTTCTAGCAAGTCCTTCAGTAGTTCGAATTTTCTCCTGCTTAGGATTAAAAAAAATCTAAACTGAAACTCCTTTAAGTTTTGCTGTGGTTGTGTCATGTGCTAGGCCTGCTGTACAGATTACTTTCTCAAGGCTTCTTTTGAAGCAGTGACTGCTTCCTATAAACAGACTTTAATTTATGTGGCTTTCACTACCTGCTCTAGCTGTGTTACCACTATCCTACTGCTAGCAGAGTGGTTAGTGCTGCCCTGCACGCAGTTTGTAACTGTGATAAGTCGTTTGCATGCTCTTAGCTGGATCAGCTAACTGTAAATTCTTTATATTGTCTCTTATTTCTGTTTGTGCTATTGACCTACTGAGGCAGTCACCTGACAGCCGATGACAGAAGTTGACTGTGCAGTGTTTGGAGCGCTCATTAGCGTGGTGCATACACAGTCTGGGAGCTGCTGGCCTCTGACAGACCAGGAGATGTTATCAGGGTTTAGCATCTGTGTCGTTTTCAGGCAAATGAAAAAGGTTTGCTCTGCAGCACAGCAGAAGGCTCTGGCCTGCTCTGACATGTAAGGTCTCTGAAAGGCACTCTGAGGATTAAGGATGCAGCTGGGTGTTCTCTGTGCAGAATTTAGCTTCAGTATCAGATTGTGGGTTTGGTAGCTTCCATAAAGGCTATTCTGGTACAGTGAGGAAGTACCTAATTAGCTTTGATCAGGACACCAGTCCAGAAGGTCTTTGCCTAAAGGCATAATTCTGCAGAGCTTCAAAGAGTAGACACAGATGCCTGAATAGGGTGGCAGTGTCTTACGTGGTATTTGACGTGGAGCCAGATGTGATCCTGCAAGATTTTTGCTGAAAACCAAAGTGCAAATATATAAAACATATTGACTGTTGTACAGAACAAGTGTTTTCCATGATTGCTTTCCTTGTTGCTTGCTGTATTGGAACCGACCATTAGAACTTCAAAGACAATCAACTTCCTCTCATTCCCTACCTTTTTAGTGTGAATTTCTGCAGGGATGTCTTAAAGAGTACACCTGGTATAAGGTAGAAAGTGCTTGTGTTTCATGGAGAACTGTTTGAATCTCGTCCCTCATTAGAAGTGTGGTGGAGTAGAAGCCATTAGTGGAACAGAACTGCTTTTTGCTGTGTTGAATGAAACTTGAACTGTGCAGTTCCTTAGAAAAAGGGGCCTGTAGTGCAGCCAGGCTCCAGTTATTTGCTCCAAATAATGCTTTGCTTTATGGCTGGACTTGTTGAATAACAAGTTAACTCTGGTCTTGTTGTAAGCTGCTAATTGTCCTGCTCTTTTCACCTACAGGTTGTGACTGTTTCTCTTCTGTCATTTGTGTGGAAAGTGCCACACACACTCCAGAACAACAACGGCTTTTGCTTGCATATTCCAGTGTTTCTTTTGTCAGCGAGTTCAGCAAAGTTGTAATTCTTCAAGTGCCAGCCCTGAGCTGAGTGAGGAGCCACCAGCAGAGATGGTAAAAATGACAAAGTCAAAAACGTTCCAGGCTTACCTGCCAAATTGTCATCGAACCTACAGCTGTATCCACTGCAGAGCCCATCTCGCCAATCACGATGAATTGATCTCCAAGGCAAGTGGTTTCTTTAGAGACCTCATGAATTATTTCTTAACCAAAATGGTTGTCACTGTGACACCACTGCCAGTAGATAAGGGATGCAAATTGATGCATGCTTGAAAGTATCTTCTCTGGGTTCACTCTTGGGTTATACATGTTGTGTAGTAAGAACTGTATGTATTCTGGAAACTTCTGAATGTGACATAAAGGTTGATCTAATATACTCCCCGTGTTAACAACCCGTGTCTGCTGTCAGGTGGGTACTGTTTGTGAGCTGCTGTAGCTGAACAGTCTGCTAAGGAAAACTATCAGAAGAAAGCATGGATCACTGGGTAGGGAAATTATTCAGCTTGTGGTTATTCCAGATAGAGATTTCTTTTGACTCTGGACTGAAGGTCACAAAACTGTCTGTTTCCAGGGTGTCCCACTTGTGTTATGGAATCTGTAAACACACTTTTGTGGTCTACCAGCTCCTAAAGAATATGATTATCCAGAGATGTTCAAAATAGTTGGACTGTCTGAGCTTAGAGAATAGGTGGAACCTTGAAACAGGCTAGGCCTGCCCTTCTTCCCTGTTGCTAGAAGAAAGTAAGACTTGTAATATATGAAATATGTAGGAAAGCTTGAAGTTTGGGCTAAATACTTGACAGACTGGTTTATTCTTTGCTTCAAACAAACTCCTGATTAAATTACTCCTTATGCTGTCATGGGGAAAACACTTCAGTTGCTTTTCAAACTTTTTAGGATAAAATGTTCTCTATATAACTGTTTTGTCAAATAAAGTTAGTTATAAAGGGTTTGACACTAAAAGTTCTCTCTGCTCCTGCCTGTTTGTGTGTTCAGCAGCACTCAGGTGATGCTGCTCTTCTGTGCTGAAGAGATGGGAGGGCTTGAAAATGCTGCTAGTTCTGAATTTAGGTTTTCTTTGGGTGAGGAGAAAGCATACCTGCTTGCTTATCCAGGGGCTATCAGGCAGTAATGGGTTTTCCACATACATTTTTTTCCTTGAATTTATTTTTTTTTCCATGTTGATTTCAGAATTTGAGTATGAGGCCTTTTTGGCACCACTGGATTCTAAATTACAGGCACTCAGAGTTTCATTATTCACTTCATGTTCTGGCCCAAAAAATACTGGGAGGGGTTAATCTTTCCTGAACTTCAGGTTGTAGATACTTACAAGAAGAAAGAAACTCTTTTTTTGCTGTGTCTCTTAGCATGTATTAATTCATTGAGAAAATGCAATCCAAGCACATACTTAATAGGAAGCTCTTCTTCTTGTGGACTTAGATTTTTGCATGCCAACTAAGCTGCCACAGTTGCTACATGAGCCAGTTTTCTCCAAGGGCTCGGGAGCTTTGGTCAGCAGAATCCTTCAAATATGTTAAACAAATCACGTGTTCATTTCACAGCTTCATAAATAATTTCAAATGTTAAGAATCAAGTTTTCAATTCAAAGAAAACATAGAGGACTCTTCAAAAATCAGTAGTAAATACAAAGAATTACTTTTAAGTTGTTTCTAATGGTGTTGGGAAGGGTGTTAGAGGTGGATTCTGCTTGATCTCTGGCTTCCTTAATTTTTGATTAAGACACTTTACAAAAATATTTGTACTTTTTTTGCAGGTTGACCATATGCTTATTTGACAGCTGATTCATATTTTGTCAATTTAAGATTTCTTAACCATATTTTGTCTAAATCTGTATGCTAAAGGAGAAATGCATTTAAATGTGTGGTATATTTTTGTATGCTTTTAAAATAAAAAACATTTGTCATCTATTGTACTTGTATTTGGGACATAGCTTTGGAAAACCCATCTTCCTTAGGCAGAAGCTGTACATAATCCAACATGGGAGAAATTCTTCTGATGGGAACAACTGCAAAGCAATAGGTAGACTTGGATCATTAAAAATAAGTACAGCTGGCCCTGGGAGGGTGGGGAGTGCAAATAAAATTTGATTTTTTTTTTCTGAACTTCTCTTAAAGTTCCTTCATTGAGGCATATTATATGCAATGAACTTAGGTTAGTGAGAGAGATGGTTTTTTTTGACATATCTAGAATCCTAGTTACTGTAACTTTTCAGATGCAGGAAAAAAATCCCAAACAAACATAAACCAGCCTGAAGTGTAGGAAGTTGATTCTGTACCATCTAAAGTTAACAAAGAACAGTGTGGTTCCTGGGCTGGTTTGGATTTATTGATGGAGTACAGACAGACTGTTCAACCTGACTTCCCCCCACTGCCTTACCTTGAAGGCCTAGTTCAAAGCCAAAGCTCTGTGTTACATTCTCTAAATACAATTTCTGGTTGTAGATTCTCACTTTACTCCAAATGCTTCCTGTACCATCTCATGTCAGAACCCAGTGCCTCAGGTTCTCTGCAGCAGATAAAGGCAAGCAGTATTTACTTAATGCCTGGCTGTAGCTGCTTCCTTTGGGGGCTGTCCCTCACCCCATCTTTCTGGGTACATGCTGGTTGTTTCTTCCTCATGTGTGGTCAGGGAAAATGAACCAAAATGTGTGATGCACTTCTAATTTAAAGCAGCTCCAGCTGGCTTTCTAATGTGCTTTGAGGTATAAGAATTTATTATACCTGACACTGTAGTGGTGTTTGACTTGAAGATGAAAAGATAAAGCTATACTGTGAACTGAGTGGTGTTTCTCTTAAATGTTGGTCTGTCATGGAAAAGCAAAAAGTGCTGCATATTTCTGTCAGTCATCCCTTTGATTCTGATCCTAAGAATCCCTGACTTCAATGCAGATTTGCAATTCTGCTTTTGAGAACTGTTGATGCCAATTGTCTGACAAGGATGGCAGCATACACGAATCACCTTTTCATTTTATTTCTGTTCTGTTTGAGCAGCAGGATCTCTTTCTTGCCCTGGAATGAATCACAAAGCTCTCTTTTTCTTGTGCCCTTGCTGGAGATAAAATGGCAACCAAGAGTCTTGGCAGTGGCTTAGAAATAAGAACACAGATTAATGAGACAGGACAAAAATGTGTTACTTGCTCAAGTGAATTCAGTTGTGGTTTTCACAGCTGTTGTGCAGCTGTGAAAGGACTCCGTGTGTTGCCCAGTATAGAAATCAACATGATGTTAGTGGTTAGAACATACATTTCTAGAGGTTTTCATCTGTAATAACCTTGTGTTTTCTGCACCTGGGGAGGAGCTTGGGCAAGGGGAAGGTGTGGAAAGAGGACTGGCTGAGATTAGGAGCCCCAACCCGGGAGGTCATTGGCAATGGAGGTAATGACAAACATTATTCTGTACAGCTGGACACATGCACACATGTATGAACAGTTACCATAATAATTTATAACTCCCAGGTTATCTTGGGATAACCATTGATTTGAAGGATACCCAGTAAGAGAACTAATAAACTGTAGGTGACTTTTAATTGATGTAAGTGTAAGTTTGAGTTGGTGTCAGGTGCACCTTAGAAGTGACTGATTTGTGCTGCTAACAGGTCTGTGAGTGCTGGATGTTCTCTTTCTTTGATGAAGAATTCAGAGTCTGTCAGCATGTTAAAGTATTTTTTAAAATACTATGAGAAGGAATAAATCAATCATCACTACACTGGGCTATGTTCACAAGATAGGGAAGAACCTATGGCTTTTTAAAATTTCTTTAAAGAGGCAAATATTTTTAGAATCATATCCTACCACGACTGTAGGCAAAGAAGAGAAGTAAACTATGAGCAAATAACCACAGGTCTTAACAAAGAGTAAAGCAAGGAGCTGATGCCATAGGAAGCACTTAGTGGATTTAAAATTGATACTTTGTGGATTTAAGATGTTCAAACAGCACATAAGAAGTGATCAAACAATATATCTTAGTGATAATAATTTTAAAAATCCAAATATAATTTAATCTTGAGAGAACTTCTATAAGACTTCTTGAAGTACAGGGGAGGTTGCCACTTGTGTAACCTAAATAAAATGTTATATATTTGCTGCTCTTGGAGCAATTCTGGAATAAGTTTTGCAGAAGGCCTGACTGAAGGAGCTTTCTTTTGATTTGTTATGTAATAGTAGGAAATGTGCAGTGATTATTAAGAGTAGTTAATTTTATAGGACACAAATGTTACTTGAAGAGCATAAGTTCCAAAGCACTTGAGAGTGGCTTGTACCTGCTAAGTTCCAATAATTGTTTAGAAATTCAGGTATGATCCAACAAACTACAAAAAAATACAAATACTTAATAAAATCTTGGAATCTATTGTTTATATTGCAAAGGATAATGTTTTGTTACTCAAGGTTGACCTGCTTGGAAGACTGTTGAAGCGTCTTACAGTGTGCCTTAATTCTGGGAATGGAGAGAATTTGGATTACTTTGTATAGATGTCTGTATAAATACTGTCACTTTCTTCTGTCTCATTCATTGCCAAGCATATCTGACCAGAGGGGAAAAAGGTCATGTGAAGTCACAGACAAGACTAGATGTGTCAATATTTTCAAGAATGAGTTCTGCATGAAGGTATATACATATATATACATATATATGTGTGTAACTGTCATTGACTGCATTGGGAAATCCTTGCACCTTGTGAGTGAAAGAATGATCTCGGTGGTTTAGTTCTCCAAGGCATTCAGTGTGATTGCTCTTCTATTATTGATGAGAAGGAAGAGTCTTAAGCCTAAATAGATGCTAAAACATTTTTAGCCTTCTTTAGCAATCTGTGGTTTTGTCCTCCACTGTTTAACTGATGAGATCAAGAGGAATTTTTTTAAAGGGTTTATTGTCTTTAAGTAAATATGCTGTGCTTAGCTTGGTTCAATTTGTAATCCTCCTTTGCTTATGATATAATGAGTATTTAGAAAGATAGATGGGCCTGTTTTATGTATGTTTGATGGCTGGTTTTGTTCCCTCACTAATTTCATAAATATTCTGGTGATAATTTTTTTCTCCAAGAGGCTTCTAGTTTTTTGGGTTCATTTTTTTCTTCTGGGGAAAGAACCTAATTTTTAAAAGAGAAGCAATCTTTGGAAAACATCCAAGAATAGATTTGAAGGCTTAAAGGAGTTGGAAAGTGCAAGGGAAGTGTTCTACTCTGTGTATTTTGACATAATTATTTCTGAAATCCATTCAAGAAGCGGCATAGGTCAAGATAACTTGTCCTGCATGACAAAGTCTTCACTTTGGGGAAATATAATTTGCCAGGTTTGCAGGCATGCAGTTTTTTGGGTGGAATTTTTTAAGGCTATTCTCTACATACTGAACTTTGTAACTTGCTTTATCAAATTCAGTAAATACTTGAGTGGAAATAAACTTTAAAAAAAATTAGTATTTATCATGGAGTCTTCTAGAAGTTGCCTAGGAAGCAGCTGGGCAGCAGCATCTCTGGTGGTCTGTGTTATCAAGGAGTTGGATGTGAGGGAACACCAACTGGAACAAATGTGGGGGTTTTCCCCTGATAATTTTTTTTGTCTGTACCTTATGTTGAATTCAGTTTTCTGAATTTATGTTGCAAGTCTTGAAGTGAGAGGATATCCTTACACTCTCTGATGCATCTTGCTGAGGAGATAATTTCACACATCAGAGCACTTGTGTTTCTGGTTTACTTTAAGAATGCTGCCCCTAACAAGTACAATTTTCTGTATTTCCCAAATTTGCTTATTTGTCCAGAGAACTGATTCAGCTTGATCTATCTTAGCTTGTAAAGGGAACTCCAGCAGATAAAAGGAAATTAAACCAGATGAAAACCTATGGACTTCTTTGATTTTCCTTCTTAAATATTTTATTTCTGTGTTTGGAGTAGCTTGCAGACACCGGTAATGCCCCTGTGGCTTGCTCAGAACAACGCCTGCCTTGCCCCCAGTCCATGCTAAGATGGCAGTCCCTTGGATATTTGCTGCAGAGCATGATCTCCAGCCATGCAATCTAATCCCATCTCTGGGGAATAACTGATGGCATAAGCTTTTCAGTAGCATCCCTTCCCCCACCCATGCCTTCAGCTGTGCCTTAGGGCAGTAAATACATGTTCTGCTTGACTGATATTTCCTTTCCTCCTGGGTAAAACAGCTACTCCTGGTGTTAGAGGTAAGGGTGGGTTTAACTTACAAGCATAGATCATACCTAATTCTGCACGTGTGTGCAAGTGAAACACGTATAAAGCTTCTTTACCACATCATGTATCAGTGACAGAGCTCTGTCAGATGATTTGCAAAGATCCTAGTTCCAAACTGTTCTTGCAGATGACTTCACTGCAGTTTGTAAGCACAGTTGGACATTACTGCTGATACTATTAGATGTTCTGGATACTTTCAACTGTGCTGTAACAAGAAAACATGATAGATCTTACACATCCTTCTGTATAAATGAGTAGCTGGTCAAAGATACGGATTTTCTGAGGAATAATTTAACTCATAAATCAATACAGTATTATTAATTGAGGACCATGAGAAAGCAGTCTTATAGCAAGTTTAAAGTTCAACTGCAGATATTAGTGGAACTGATAAATTGCCCAGCTTCTAAGTGAAAATCCTGGTTGCTGTGAGCCATTATTGATGAGAATTGGTCACACATGCCACCTTCTTCTAATTCCTCTCTACTGGGTAAGACATATTTAAGACTCAGTTTGAATAGAATGTTCTGCTTTAGTTTTGATTTATGTATAGTGCTTGTGATCTTGGGAGTGCTGAACAAATGTTGCACAGTTAAAGTTTGTGTTTGCATAGGTGATATTTATTCTATTGAAAAGTGGTATGTCTGGAGACTGGTTTGAACAGTTGTGCCTGTTAGTCCTTGACACTGCCATTTAAAGTACTTTTTTTCATTTTCTTGGAGGAGTTGACACACAAGGTGTTCAACCTATCAGTCCCTTAAAATTCATATCAGTATAACTGAATCATACAGTGCAGAGTGTGAGAAACCTAGTGCTGGTAAAAACAAATGTTCAGTATTAATTTTTTTCTGGTTATGCAAAATATTCTGTTTATAGCCACGTTACAAGCTTAGCAAGCAGCTCAAGCACCAAACTGAGTTGTCCTCTTTCCATTTCTAGTAGTAGAATGCATCAGAAAGTAGAATTCTGATAATAAATCTTTCTTACACCATTAAGAGAATGCATCCATGACAGATGTATACCTTTTTGTAGTGTTTGAATACAGTTTTGGGAAAAAAATATCAGCTGTTCATGTGAATAAGAAACTGAATGCCAAGTGCTGACAAGAGATTGATAATAATAATTAAAAGGCATTTAATTTAAAACTGGATGTCCTTGCAGTGCTTTTATTGCAGTCAGTGTATAGGAGTTCTGCATGGCTGGGTTGCACACCATTCAATGCTTAGTGAAACACAGGTGATGTGGTTGGGCACTGGTTTTAAAGGGAAGTCTGAGTTGCCTGGACCCACGTTCTGTGTTCCAGAATGCAGTTACACAAGTTGCTGCAGGTTCCTGTCGAGTTACCCAAGTGATGCAAACATGGAGGAACTTGCTCTTTGCAGCTGGGCAAGGAAACAAGTGTTCTGTGGCATGTAAATACAATCCTTAGCCTCTAAACATGAGTGTAGGTAAGAAAAGATGGTATCAAATGCATCAGTCATACTCTGGGAATGGGAAGCAAGGCTGGAATGGAGGAGCTTTTCACAGTGAGATGTTTGTGAACACACTTTGTTTCTAAAATCACTGTCACAGGAAAAGATTCTGTGTTGCTTCTCCCTCCACTCTACCTTGATAATCCTAAAAATTAGAAGGTAATGGCCATTTCTGAGGGAAATAAGCCTAGGAAAGTACAGTATATCTAGGGCAACAAAGCAAGGAGTTCAAGAAAAGCCAAGTCATCTTTAAAAATATATTAGGAAAAGAAAAACAACTAAAGCAGTGCTTTCCAACTGGTGGTTTGTATTTCATTTGGCTTGAATTTTTTTTCAGCTTATGAAACAAGAGAGGGGAATAGCTGCTTTTTGTGCTATTCCTGGCATCCTGTTACTGCCCTCTGCTTAATTTTGAAAAATGCAGGGTCAAAGGAGAGCTTTTATTAGGTGATACTAAGTCAAGACTAAACATAAACTTGGCAGAAATAATTGCATGAGATCGTTCAGAAGATCTCCTGACTCTTGTTTTTTTCTGGAGTCTTTTTTTTTCTTCCCCAGCCTGCTGGGGAACATCAGGTATGGCATATAAGTAGTTTAAAAATTATTGTATAGGACCAGACAAAAAACTACCCAACCCACCACATTAATTTATATGTGATTGGTGTGTGTAATTACATATAAATAGAGAAACTAGCACATGATAATAGCATTTCTTGGTGCTGTTTGAAAAAGGATTTGTGAATTCTAATTTACAACATGGAATTTTTAAAGCAAGAGGAAATGCCTGAAACTTTTTTAATTTTAAGACTTTTTACAGTAGTTTAACCAAATATCATGGTCATCATGGCTTTGGAAGTTCTTTTTAATAATTTCAGCTATGTGAGACAAGGAAGTTCTAGTTTTACATTTACTTCTTACTGAATAAGAGGATTTTGGAAGTGTTTCCTTTACCTTTTCTTAAATTTTGGAGTTGCACATCTGTAGTTTTCTCTAGATTGTATTGTTTACCCAGGCTAGTTACTCATTTGTTAATGGGCATTTTTTAAGAGTCTATATCTGAAGAGATTTTGTTTTCACCTGCAGTAAGCATTCTCTTGTTACTGCCTCTAGTCTAGAGAGTCCTGGTTATTCTGTAGGAACTGTAGAGTGTAGGTCTGCACTGCTGTGCCAGTTTTGTGATGTGTGTTTAAGTATCTCAGGAGAACTGAACTAGTGGTGGGGTTTTTGTTTGTTTGTTTTAAAGGCAGCTGTAAGGATAAATTACTTTCTGACAGAACTGTTCAGACTCTGTTCTCAGCTAAGTCTCCCCTTTTCAGGGTCAGTCCTGCCTGACGTTTCAGCTTTCACTGTCCTGCACAGCCTATCTGGTTTTCCTTGCCTGGTGAAAAATAAGACTTGTAGTTCTGGCTGGTGGAGACAGTGCATTTTCTTTTGTCTTTGCTAAAGGTAGAACCTCCTTAGAATCACTGAGGTTGGAAAAGACCTGTAAGGTCATAAAGTCCAACCACAAACCCAACAGTGACAAGTTTGCCATTAAACCGTGTCCCCAAGTGCCACATCTGTGCCTATGGTGACTTCACCACTGTCCTGGGTAGCCTATTCCAGTGCTTGACAACTCTTCTGAAGAAATGTTTCCTGGTATCCAACCCAAACCTCCCTGGTGCGACCTGAGGCCATTTCCTCTGGTCTTGTCACTTGATAGGTGGGAGAGGAGACTGACCCCACCTTGCTACAACCTCCCTTCAGGTATTTGTGGAGAACAGTAATATGTTCTCTCAATACTTCTTTTAAATGGTTGCTAAAATAATAAAATATTAGTGCTATTAATGCTACCTGTTAGGTAGAATTTTTCATATTAAAGATTTTACAAGTATGTAAGGGCTGTATGTAACTACTCTGGCACTATTGCTACCTGGAGTAGTCCAGAGTCAGGGATTTCTTTAAACATTCTTTATTGCAGTATATAATCTGGTTAGTGTTGATGAAAAAGGGTTAATTTATGTGCATTTTCCTTTTGCAAGGTGGGGGGATTTTTTTGCACACTGAGTAATTAAAAGACAACAATTACTACTGTTGTGTTGCTAGTTGGTAGAGTGGCAAAATACCTATTCTAGTGTCAAATGACTTGTAATTATATAACTAAATAAGGGTAAGGAGAAGAATCCATTGCAGAAAGGACCTTTTGCCTATGATTTCATGCCTGGCACTACTAAAACCATGCTAAAGTATTCAGGTTGATGTTTTCCTTCCAAAAACCTTCCATGTTGATCTAATGCAGGCTTCTGAAAAGTTGGTTTGTGATATTCAACTCTAGAACCACAGGGATTGTTAAAAACAATTGTACTTTCTCTGCATTGTGGATAAAGTAGTTAATTTTCTTTGAAAGTAGGTTAGAGAATGGAAAGGCTCAAAGAAAAAAGAAATTAAGACAGTTTACAGATTTTTTTTTTAAATGGAATTCAGTAGGGAAGAGAGAAGAAAGGAAAACAGTTCCAGTGTGATCCTGTTTGGACGGGAAAGAATGGCTGTGTCTAAATCACCAAGTAATTCAATGCAGAAGGAGCCAGATGAAAGCAGTGGTGTGTCTGACACAGGCTTGGAATGTTTTACCTGTGGCTGGCTCTGTTTGCTCACAAGTTCTCCCAGGATGTCTGCAGCTCACATCCTGAGCACAGGTTCGGCTCTGTGTCTGCATTGACATTGCTGAGTGCATGGAAGAAGAACTGCTGGTTTAGTTGGTTCAGAAGGATCAAGGGTGCAGTTCCCAGGCACTGAAACTGCTTCACAAGCCAAACCAGCCCTCAGTAAGTGTGGCTGATTAGGGGTTTTAATTCAAAACTGTGCTACTGCTCTGAACTAAAACATTAATTTAGAACCAGCCAAGAAAGTCTAAGTGCCATAGTTTGTCCATCATTTATCAGGAATGTGAGAGATTGGAAAGCCTATGCCTGTGGTCAGGCTTTTGATGGTAACAGTTGTCTTACTAAAATGAAGCTGAGCTTATCTGTGAATTTAAACTGATCAGATGTATTTCCTGAGTAGAGTATGCTGCTTTTATGCTTGGTCCAGAATTTCACTGCTCTTATATCAAATGATGCAATGAAATTGAAATAAATAATCTTTTGGCTGCAGCAGGGGAAGACAGAGGAGATGGGAGTGATTCCCTTTGAGTTAAAAGCAGATTATTTCGATTAGCATGAAGGATGTCTAGTAAAATGAGAATTGATATCTTGTAGAGGGGTAGGAAAAAACTAAGTTTTGCTTGCATCATGGATGTTGAATTTTGAGCAATAGCATTTGACAAAGTAAAATAAAGTCATTATTAAAAATCTAATGTAGATGAAAACTTGTCTGACCAGACCTTCCTATAAAGAACTAGTATAAAGTAATTAATCTGAAATAGTTTATATCTGTGTTGTTATTATTATATGTTTACTTACATACCCTTCTGGGACTGTTTATTTGTTTGGTGGGGTTTGTGTTTTTTAACATATGCAATTTTTTTTTTTAATGCAGTCCTTCCAGGGAAGCCAGGGACGAGCCTACCTCTTCAATTCTGTGTAAGTATGTGGTTATGGTGCTGCACACCACCTGCAGAGTGTAACTTTGTGCTTCCCAAAGGGAAAACAGTAGGAATTAGCTGTACTTTGCCCTTTGTTCTTTTTAATGCTGGCTTTACTCACCAGCAGTAGTTATTAAAGAGCTACTGGGCTGATTCTGAAGCATTCCTTTGCACATATACTAGTTTATCTTATATTTTATGTAATTCTGCTAAGAGCTGAAGGATTAGGGGAGTGTGTTAATGTGAAATTCCTTTTGTCTATGTAATGGTAGCTGTCTCGAGAGGAGCTGCCATTCTGAGATACTCCAGAAGTCACAAGATATTGAGTGACTGTAAATTTTCTTTAGACAACTCTGCTGTGGTCTAAAGAATTTCCCAGTCTGACAGTTGGATACATTTACAGGTTAATGTTTCAGTAAACTCGGTACATCTTTAATGACCTTGAATATTGCAAATGTGCTAGAGGCAAAAGGTCTCTGTGATCTTATCAAGCCTAATATTTGCAATCTTAGGCATGTCCTTCCCTCGATAGGAGGCTCTTTGCATTTGTTAATGGGTGTATTTTAAGTTTTTTACATGCACGATTGCATTTTTGTCTTTATTTTTCAGCAATTTTTTGTGTTGCAGCATTTTGAAAAAGATACAGTTGAGTGTCCTGGTCTATTTTTGACCAGGATAATGGAACTGTAACTGCAAAGGATTTGATTGCAGACCCTTGAAATTCTTTTAGTATGTAGTCCTTCAGTGGTGACTTGGGATTTCTGCTATAATTCTAATAGGAAGAATCTGTTACTACAGCAGCAAAAATGGCAAAATTTTGCTCATATTTAAAACTGTCTAAAAACTTGGTTTAGTCTTGCCTCATGTTTTCTGCATAGACTCATTTGTGGAAAAACTGGCTAGATGCAGTATTTCAAGGGATGTTTTGTTTTGAAATTGCTGTTTGTTCATCAGAGCTTAGTCTGCTGATCAGTAGCAAAGAAATATTTATGAGGCTTTTTTCTTGCTGCTATTTTGGAGCTGGTTCTAAATTCAGCTCTTGGTGCTGATTCACTGGTACAGACTTCCATTAGAGAGGTCTCAAATAGTTTTTGAAGTAAAGCCTCAAACTGTAGAAGTGTCCAGTTACTGTGCAGTGTTCTGTTCTCTGGAAGTTTAACTATTTAGCTTATCTTTGTTGCTGGCAGTAAGTGGGTTTCACCAACAGTGACACCACAGCCACTTAAAAAAAAAACCAAACCCCTTTTTTCTTCCTGTCCTTCTGCTCAGTGTAACAGAGGAAGTTACTTCTGCAGCATCGAATAACTTAGGCATTTTTTTAAATTACTTTTTGTCTGCAGGAGAAAAGCTGGGGAACAGTAAGAAAAGAAACACACTCATCTGTTAACATAATTTCTCCCTTTTTTTCAGGGTAAATGTGGGCTGTGGTCCAGCAGAGGAGAGAGTTCTTCTGACAGGTTTACATGCTGTAGCAGATATCTATTGTGAAAACTGTAAAACCACTCTTGGATGGAAATATGTAAGTAATATACTTAAATCCTCAATAAATGTTTGCATGTTGAAGCACAGATGTTTGAGTAGCCATTGAGTAGCACCTTTGCTGATGGTTTATGTGAGTTAGCTCTGGTGCTTTTGTGTACATCAGGCTCTAATGTAGTCTTGCTTCCTTGCATCTGCAGAAATGCTGCAGCAGATAATAACTTTATTCTGGACTGCAAATCAAGCATGAGCTATATGTGCTACTACAGCTGTCTAATATTTCTGTGTTTGATAATCTTTTTGCAAGACTCTTAAGCACATGTGCACTAAACCAGGTGGGAGAAATTGTCAAAGTGAGTCTGTAGTGTCATGGACTGCAAAAGTTGGTAATACAGCAAAAATATTAATTACAATAAACAGTACTGAGCATTTTACTCTGTTGACAAATAATGTGGACTCAATTCTGTTGTTTGAAAATTTACCTGTGCACTTGCAGCATTGTTGCAAGATTTGAAAATCTTAGATTCTGAGTAGGATTTTCACTGATTCAGTGTAGTTTCAGATGTTTTTCTAATGCATTTCCTGTGATAATGAATATAAAGGAGAGCTTTTGAAGAGGTTTGCATTCCCTATTTTCATTACTTCTGGGAATAAATAAATAACATGTATAACATGCCATTTCCTAACCTTCACTTTTAAAAGTATTAAAATTCCCTTAGCAGAGAGAGAACATGATCAGTTCTACAGCAAGATCTGTGCAGTAGATCTGCTGATTGCACTTAGGAGAAGTTTGCTTCTGTTTCCTTCTCAGTGCTTTTCAACCTCTCTTTTTTCCCTCCCTCCCCTTACTTGGTATAACCAATATGGGTTGTTAACTGTAATGGCTCCTGTTTTGTATTTTTATTTTAAGTTTGATGTTTAAAACACTTAATTTCCTGAACTTAATTCAGTGTTGTCTTGATTTTTTTTTTATTTTTTTCCTTTCCAGGAACATGCTTTTGAGAGCAGTCAGAAATACAAAGAAGGAAAATTTATCATTGAACTTGCCCACATGATAAAAGACAATGGCTGGGAGTGAACCACAACCTTTTTCCTTCTGTTTGGACTATATTCTGTGGAACAGGCTTTACAAAGACTAATGCAAAGTAAAGGAAGAGCTTGGCTAGAGTGGCCCTGAGAATATCACTGAACTCTGAAACCTCACAAATGAGTAGTGTAGTGTAAGTGGCTATTTCAGGCCATGTTTGCCTTTTCTCCTTGTGTAAGTTCCCTCTTTTTGTACGTGTATTATTGTGTGAACAGTTGTTTTGGAACATTTTGGACGACCTTTTTCTAAACTCTCTCAGACTAGAGAAACAGTTCACTAATTGAAAACAGATTTTACTGGTTAGCATCTCTCTCTGACCTATGCCTTTAATGCTACTTCTGCTGTGCATGCTTCTTGCCTAAACACCTACACTCCAGTCCTGTAGAAGTTCTGTCCTTGAGCAGTCTGAAAGAATGTATGGGATGGGGTGCTTTTTTTATATGTAGCAATTTCTGATGTGTTTGGCAGTGAAGAGGATGCAGTATTGTAGTTATTAATTTCTTTTTTCAAATTGAGTGTACCACAACCTATGTACATCTTGTAGGTGAATTGGTTAAAGGTACAGTGCTCACTTCAAAAAAGATTTCAATTGCACTGACTGAAGTTAGCAGGTCTCAAGTTGTTAGGAAAGGTTATGCCAGAGGCTTGGTATCTTAATGAAATAACATAGAAAGATTTTAAATCAATAATGCTATAGAATATGTTCCTTTAAGACCAACATATTCCCTAAGGAGTTTGCTGGATAAAAAAATTTATAAAACTATAGCTTGCAAGATTAAAAAGACAGAAAAATATATGCATCTTCTATTTTGAAAAAAAAATTAGTTGGTATATTAGGAAAAAACAAAGTTTTGGTACTGTACCTTTGCCAGTAACAGGGACTTGTGCATCAGTAAAGTTTTATGGCTGGTTCCATGTAACTGTATAGTCCTAATGCACTGGACAAAGAGGTTGATGTCAAGGAAACTTGTTGAAGTCTTCTGCTTCTGCTACATTTGAACAAAAATATTTATTTTTGTGAGAAATGGCCAGAGCCTATGACATGAAAATTAATATAGTACCTTTAGGAAAAGGAGGAGTAATAAGAGGCAAGGGAAGTTTGACTTGTTTTTTCATAAAATAAAATAGTAAGATAGTTTTTAAAATTTGGGGGTGGGGAAAGGGTTTCCCGGTTTGCTGGCTAAATCATCCCCAAGTATCTTTTTATAATAAAAATTTATATGAAACTCACCTTCTCTTTTGTTCTCATGCTGTTTCTTTAATGGAATCAGTTAATGAGAGAAACTTCTGGAAAGTATATGCACAATATGAACTGTTGGTATCTGTGTATGCAAACTGAGCAACTGTGAAAGAAATGCTCTACATAAATTTGCTAACTTAATTTTCAAATTAAATAGTCTCTACAGACTTTTTGTATGTTAATCCTTTTACTGCTTGAGGACAAACTGTTTGAAAAAAAACCCCTTTAACACTACGTAAGTCCTATAACTGAACAATACAGAAGCCTTGCAATATGAAATCCCTTTCTCTCAATAACAATTCTAATATGGCACTTGTGAAATTAATCACAGGTGCTGCTGCTGCTGTTCTGTTTTTGGGAATCTCTCATAGGCTTTCTGAACTCTGCTGCACTTTAGAAATTGTCAGACATGAAAAATTACACCAATGGGTAGGGGCAATACAAATCTTTAAAACCAGCTTTCCAGTGTTTTTGTGGGGAGGAGTGAGAGGAGCATTCTCCCAGGTGTACACATTCTCTGTGATGCAGGCTGGCTAAACTGCCTGCCAGATGTTGTCATGATTGATACCCATTAATTAAAAATGTAAGGATTAGAGAAGTAGTTCAAGCTGTTGGGTTTCAGTCCAGAGGCCTGAGGTGGTACAGTTACGCTCAACCTGGATTTTGTGGCTTGCACATTGCTACTTTGTGTTCACATCAGGTCTCATTTTTAACAATGCCATTGATGCAAGATGGGCTTGGGTGTTGCCTGTCTCGTGCTCTTTTTGACCTGGAATTCTTGGGATTTTGTTTTCCACCATTGCAATGTATGTTGTCAACAAGGAAGGCACTAAAACTTCTATCAGCAAAAAGTTTGTGTTGGCTTCTAAGTCCTGTTGCAGTGTTGATACTTGTGAACAGCTTGTGTGAGGTTCGTGTATCTTTGGGCTTTTCTTATTTCCTGGCTGCAGACTTGCTGAAGCAGTACACTGGACTGAAGGCAAAAGTAATGGCTGCTTTTCCAGAGAGAGCTGAAATTAAAGAAAATATGTAAAGTACTAAAGATTTTTCTCTCCAAAATTGGGGGTTTGGCTAGCTCTTGTTAGTAAGCTAATGCTGTCTGTAACACAGTCTTACTCTTAGAAATTCAACCTCTTTCTTCAGTGCATTATTTATAATTCAAACTGGACATTTTCACCAAAACCTTAATTAACTTTGATGCCAAAGGTTGGGACTTCAAGTGCTTAGCACATAGAGCTTCAGACTACTGGCATAAAGAGTTAATGACCTATATGTTTATGGCTTTTAAGAGAACCAAACAAAGCAATATTCTTTTTGGTCTTTTATGAAGAGTGGATGCTTAGAAGGAGTAAAGAGGAGAACTAGTACAGAATCACTATTTTATGCTGCCATGTAACAATTCTTGAGGCTTATTCTTTTGAGGGAATATGTGAATTTTCTTCCCATGTTGTTTGGCAGCATCAGTGGTTATTTTATCCCCTCATAAAGATACAAAGAATTCTTGTTATTGGTTTTGGTGAAAGTTGAATCCAGATAGCAATGACTGCTGGCTGATGTGAAGGGGTCAGTCTGGTCACTGAACCCTCCAGCAGTCATTTGAAAGAAAAATAAACTTACTTGAAAAAAAATTTTACTAAAGCATTTTCCCTCTAACCAATTTTTGTAATATATTAAAGATTATATTTAAAGTTTGTATGTGTTTGCTCTGGGCAAGTTTACTTCCCCTCCAACTTGAGCACTTTTGTTACTTGTACTGGTTATTTTTGGTCTTAACATTTATTTTGTATTTGTTTTTTATAAATTGTAACAAAAAGCTTTTGTGAACCTTTGTTTCTTGCTGGCTCTTTCTTGGACCAAATGAACTGACTATGAGCTGGCTTAGAAGAAATGTTCATTGGGATGCATAGGAATTTGCTAGCAAAAATGTACATGTATTGAAAGTTTTTTTCACTGAACCTCTAAAGCGCCATGCCTGTCCTAAAGTAATTAATCATAATTTGGTGTGACTTTAGTAATCTGACCACACATTCTCTGTCTAGGTCCAAAATAATGGTTGTAACAATGGTTTTCCAGGACTGAGTCTGCCTCCAAACCCTAGAGTTTTTCCTTTGGCTGGTTACTTTAAGTACTTTTTTGATTACTAAAAGGCAGTGCTGCCATGTGTAAAAATCCTGTCACATTGCAAACTTGCTGTGAAATCAGCTGCAGAATTTGGTGAGGGATTGCTGACCAATTTGCTGAAGGATTGCTCAGCCTAACCACTCCTGCTGTATGCTTTTAGTGGCCTGGTAATCTTAATTTTATCTGCCAGTTAAAAGGGCCAGGATCTGAATTTCCTTTGTTGGTTGTAAGCTGTACAATGGCAAATTGTGTGAAGGAAGATTGTTACGGCTCCATCTTAATGTCCCAGTAGCAAGGCCCAGCAGAGTGACCAGTGTGGGTGGTATGCCTTGGTGCTTGCAGTCCTTGGGAGAGGAGAAACTGGTCTCAGAGGTTCTGACTAAGTCCCCACTGCACCCATAACCAAAGGTCATCCATATTTCCTGCTGGTGGACCAGTGCAAGAGTTCCCCAAGGCTGGGTGCCAGGGTTGG
Source organism: Hypocryptadius cinnamomeus (assembly GCA_013400635.1). NCBI lineage: Eukaryota > Metazoa > Chordata > Aves > Passeriformes > Zosteropidae > Hypocryptadius > Hypocryptadius cinnamomeus. The sequence continues at coordinate 100,599 of VYZP01032375.1, forward strand.
TGGCCATGCACTTCCCTCCAAGCCGCCCACAGGGCTCCTGCCCGCTCATCTCAGCAGCCAGACTGCAGCAGCAGTGACCTCCAGACTCACAGACCAAACTTCACTCATCTCCAGCCTTGGATATTGGCCATGAGAGGAAGAAGCTGTCATATTGTTAAACTTCTTGGACACTTTATTGGACTTCACTGAGACTCATGTTAAGCCAACCAGCAGTATAAACACTTACTGGAAAAGGAACAGATGCTTCAGAGGTTTCTTTTAAAAGGACTGTTACAAGTGGTTTAAGGTCTAAAGCATGAGTCATAAATGGCAGTTGAGTTGTGCCTCATTGTTTCTTAAACTCTTTAAAATGCTTTCTTTTACAGGTGACATGGCTGTGTTGCTGTTTTGTCCTTGCAATACTGTACATCATTTGTTGTTTCACTATACTGTATCTATTCGAGGTATCACAATAAAAGCTTTCAATTGTTTTGTTGGGTTACCTGTTGGTTTTGTGTGTATCTTTTCTTGCTAATTGAGTTCTCAGGCTTTATCCTCTGGTAGAGCCAGAGAGAGAAGACAGTGCACTTAGTTGCTCTTAAAAACTAATAAATGGGTTGAAACTGATTTTTATGTGGTTTTAGGACTGCCACAAAACATTTGGGGTTTTTCCTTTCTGAAATCTTTCCAAAATACAGACATTTGTGTTGCTACTCTTAGGGCTTTTGCCTATTTTGAGCAAATTGTGGGACCTCTGCATAGTGAGAGTCAGTCTGGACAACCCCTGATATGAATCCTGAGAGGAACTGAAGTGTGGGTGTGCTTTTTGTTGTGTCAGTTCGATCAGCTGTAGACCTGAGGAGCACTCTGAGCACAGCACTCCCTCTGTTCATTCTGCTTTGGCTGGGAGGAACTCCTGTAGCTTCTCTGACCAGATTATTGGTCCTGTCAGTGATATGATCCCTCTGGACTGCCTGAAGCTCAGAATGAAGTCATTCAGTGCACACTTACACGCCGTCTTCAATAATCCATCATTTCATCTCACAAAGAGATAGGGATGCTCTTCATGCAAATCACACATTGCATTTCCATCTTGAGAAAATGGAAGATAGCCAGCTACCCTTTTCTTATTCAAATGCTGTCTTAGGGGCATGAAATAAGGATCTTTCCAGATCTGAAAAAAACCCCAAACCCTAGGGATAAAATGGCATTTTATGTGAAATGTATGGTCTTCCTTGTACAAAAACCTATGTTTTGACAGGATATAATTGAAGTAATAAAGATCCAAATAGCAAGCACATTTCGGATTTGAGATGTTCATAGTAACATCCCATTATATTTTAGTGTATCAGAGGGACTATAAAAACACCAACTGTCAGCAGCTGGGTTACCAGAACAATTTTGGCAATGTGAACTCCAGTGTTCTGTCTTACCAGCTGGAAAACACCAGGATATCTGACTTTCAGATAGACAAGGATGGGCAGATGTCTCATCTAAAGCTTGAGAATCTTCTATGAGATGCCTTTTTGTCCCTGTAAAATTTCAGTAACTGGGCAGTGGTGTAGTTTGGGGCTCTCCCCCATGCCCCAAGTGCTGCAGCTCGACTGGGGAAGCAGTTGGTCTGTACTGCCAGAGTCCAGGTAGCCTGAACTGGAAAACAGCCACAACTAGAGCTGAGCTTATCCTCTGCACAGGACTCCAGTTGGGTCACTGCCCATGTGAGATTCTTTCCACTTTTGTCTCTTCCTCTGCTCCCTGCCCTTGGCTGTGCCCCAGATGGGTCCGAGCAGGGAGTGAGCACCTGTGCTGCTGCTGGCACTCACCTCCAGCAGGCACAGCAGCTGTGGATTAACTGAGGCTGGACAAAGTAGTTCCTGGCTGTGAAGCAGCTCTGCTGAGCCATGGCTCTGGTGAGCATTAACTGTTTCTCCTCTAGCAGAGGCTGAGCTGTTCTCAGGGTTTGGCTCATTCATTTCTATAGTATTGCTGAATAAGATTTGAGCTAAGGAGCTGAGGTGCTCTGTGATCCGGTTGCAGTTTAATCTATGCTAACCTGATTGCCTGAAGATTTTACTTAGTAAAGATCACTCTAGAAAGCAACAATACAGGTTTTTCAGTGTTCAATAATTAATTAGTAGATTTTTCATGGTCTGATTTCTGTATTTTAATATTAAGCATAGCTTAACTTTCTTTCTTGCCCAAAGAGACTTTAGTGATTTCTAGTTTAAGCAAAAACAATGGCAGGGCCAAACTAGCCCTTTACTCAAAATGGAGTTTGCATTCTGACATTAAAACATGTACATGTATGCAAAGTCCATTCTGGCATGGGATATCATGGCTCACCCTGTACCTGTAGGAAGGGTTGTGAATGTTATTTAATTTTTAGTACATTTTTTGATGTGATTAGCTATGATCATCTTTTACACCTTTCTTTTACACCTGATAGAAGTTAAAGTAGTTTTACAACATGAATAACACCTTCCAGTTCGGGACCCAGAGCTGATGACAGAGCAGCAATGCTGTATTGAGTGTCTGAAATATTTTTCTTATGTTTCAAATGTTGTAGAGTTAAAACTCCAGTGGATTAAACTGCCTGATTATGGTAAAAGTTTTGGGATTTTTTTAGCTGTTGGTTGTGTGGCACTAATAACTGTTTGAAATTGTGAGGTATTTGTCCATTTAAAGGTGAAATCATAAGCTTTATTCTGCAGAAAAGATTATTCAAAATGTTTCAGTATGGTATCATATAAAACCATTCCCACAGAGGTGTAACACTAAAAGGAAAAAAACCAAAACCCCAACTGCAGGAGCTCTGTGCACTGCCTGAGCAAACAAACTTTTTTCCAAAACTTTCTTTAAAAGCCCACTAGAAGTCCAGAATCTTGTGACAGGGAGCAGGGCTGCCAAGGGCCAGAACAGCTTGTTTTGCAATTGGGCCCTGGGGAAATTGCTACATCTGGGGGCTGGGTTGAAGCTGTAAAGCACGTGCTTTTGAGGACTGGGGGGGCTTTCCTAAACAAATATATTTCCTAAACAAATATTAATATATTCTCTGCCATGCACAGGGGAAACCTGCTGATGTTATCACAGTAAACCTTTATTCTGTTAAACTGGAACTGCTGAACACTGTGCAACCACTTAGAGGGGCACGTGCTGAGTGCTATAAAGCCCGTGTGTGAAAGGTATGTGGGGCACTGGGACAAGAGGTGAGGACCAACTGCTGAGTGCTGTGAGGGTGGCTCTGCCCAGGAAAGAGCTGGATCAGTACAGCTCTGACAGCCTGCCCTGCAGAACAAGCACAAGTGCAAATCCGTGGGAAAACGTGACATTTTGTGACACTTCAGGCCTCTCCCAAAACCATCCCTCTCCATGCCTTGTGTTAAATGGCAAATGACACTGCTTTTTGTGTGCCCTGCAGAGAAGGATGTGCCCCTGCCCGAACAGCCTGTGCTGGGCGGCGAGCGGAGCCTCCTGTGCACTGCCCGAGGTCAGGCTGGGCTGGCAACCCACAGCTCCCAGCAGCTGCTCGTTGGGGCAAGAGGCTGTTTCTGGCCATAATCTCCTTATAGATGAATTCATCATCTGTTTCCCACTGGTGGTCAAACGAGCACTATTGACTGGCTGGCATGCTCCACTTTCTTACAAACTATAACTGATAAGATTGAAAGTCTGCTTCTGCTTGTCCACTTAAATTATCTTCCCTTCCTTTCTTCCTCTTTTATCTTCCTCTTTCCTCAATTCCCCCTTTTTTATGATACCCATAACAGTCCAAAGTCTGCAGAATTTTGCTTTTTTGTTGTTCCTCTTCTTTCCCCCACAGAATGTGTTACCCAAGGGGCAGCAATAACGATTTGTGGTTAGGCACGAGACAGCCATTTCAGTGTTTGATTGAGTGCCGAACCAACCCGAGGGAGCCACTGTGCTCCCACCCTGCCTGCTGGGTGTGCACCCGGAGCTGGGAGCCAGCATGGCCAGCCCCTGAACCTCAAGGGCAGAGGATAAGCTGCTGCTCTTTGCTCCTACACTATTGCTGATTTACTGATTAAGCTCCTGCAGCAAGTTTTAGGTCTAAATACATTTTCTTTGGCATGATAATCAACAGCAAATGAGCACGCATGAACTGCAGACCCATAGCTTCCCTGCAATGCTGTGCTTTACTGCCCCTGCTCCTCCTGCTCCCAAGCTGAAGAAGCCAATGATCTCTTTTTTAACAGTGTTTTTTTCCCGCCTTTATCCTCCTCATCTGCAATGAAAAGTTTCTCACAGCATCGAGGCTGGAGACACAAATTAATGCCCTATAATTACCTACTCATAATATACAAAACCAAAAGCTTTCTCACATCATTCTTTCAATGTTTACTAAAATAGAGACCTTGCTCTGGCAGATCTCTCCTTTACTGGCCAAAACTCACGCTGAAGGTTAACAGTTCCCAAAGTTAATCATTATCTTGCCTTGTTTGCTCAGTGTTTCAGAGTTAAAACATGTAAATATGCCTCCCCCGTGTAATTGCTGTGGTCAGCCAGCGATGAGCTCTGCAGCAAACATAAACACAGCTATTAGCAGAGACAAATGCTCCTCCCTGGTCTGGCCTCCCGGGGCTCCCAGAAGTGTCAGCTCCCCCAGAAAACCACCAGGATAAGGCTGTCCCGCTGGCGCTGGCGATTACACAGAGCCTGCTATGAAAACCCCCTCTCAAAATAGCAATTTCTAATCTCCCCTCAGGCCATTAATCAGGTTTCTAATCCGGCAAAGCTGTCCGTACTGTACAGGCTGTGATCCCCAGGCCTTTATTAGAAACCCCTCTTGGTCACAGCATTTACTGGGTCAAGGGACTGATTGTAACGTTTGTCTGGCAGGAATAGCTGCCCATGTATTTTGTGAGACAGATCTGTGCTAGTGGTTAATGCCAAGACCTGGCTGCACCTTACCTGTGAGTGCTCGACTTACCAAAGGCTCATCTGCATAGAAATACCTCCCAACGTCAACTCAAATTTGGTAATTCCTGAAGATTTAAGAGTAATCTCTGCTTTTCTGGAGACAAATGCAATACCTGGTCCTGTCTGATTAGTTTCAGATCAGAAAGGAACGTCCTGAAGATGTGTGACAGCCAAAGCTTTCTGGGCAGCTTCACAAGAGCAGAGGTTTTGCCCAGGTATTGACTAAACCCCAGCTGGGGTAATTGCATCTGCCTCTTCTCCACCCTTCCCCGGGTGATTCTATCTCGGAGGACCTGATGTGTTGCAGAGGTGGGGGGATGTGACTGATGTGTGTAGCCTCTACACAAGTATGTGACATTTGCAGCATTAACAGAGATCCCTCTGGCAAAAGGCACTGTACAAATGCAAACCCATTGCTCACAAAGTGCTGCAGCATCCTCGGGCACGCTGTGCTCGAGCAGGGGGTGTTACCGAGGCAATGGGCTGCTAAATTTCCTCCTGCCACGGGAGCTCTAGAGGCTCCCTGCGGCCCACGGTGGTATTTAGACACTGAGGTGCTGGCTGGAGAGACCCAGCTCCCACGGTGGCTTGGCTGGAGGATGCTGTGCGGTTGGTGGGGGCCCGTCCTGATGCTCAGCAGTGTCTTGACTGTTCATGGAGGGGATGCTGCAGCTGAGCCCCACCTGAGGATTTGCCTTGGTGATTCCTGGTCCGTAGGGCCGTGCCATGCAGCTCAGTGTCCTTGCCAAGCTGGAAGAGGGTGCCAGGGGCAGACAGGCAGTGGGTAGCTCAGGCTGATGGGCAGTGCTTTCTGTGCTCCAGGGCTTGTTATCCAAAGGCTAGTGTAAGTGAGCAGGGTAGACATGGGGCTGGCATCGTAATTCACCCCTCAGCATGGGTCCTGCTGGCTGAAATCCTGAGCAGTGTGGCCAAGAGAAGAGTCCCCACCTTGCTCAGCTGCCCATCCTGTACTGAGCAGACCCATGGGGGCGTGGAGCCAGCGTGTCCTGGAGCTCGATGCTGTCGGCACAGGGCAGTGACTAATTTTGCCACTTGGGACTCTGGGTGTGGATGTCTCACTCATGTCTCCTCTTGGCAGCAGCAGCTTCTCCTGCTCAAGGGCTTTTGCTCGGCCCAGCACAGCACAGGGTGGTGGCCAAGCACTCATGGTCCTGGTCCGCTGCTCTGCGTCTGATCACATCAGGCCACAAACTGCATTAAAGATACCTGCCTCATCCCTTGGTTTCCTAGAAATCCAGCAGCTGGCCTGGCAAGCAGACATCCAGCCCACAGGGCCAGTTAAATCAGCACAGCAGTGACCATTACACAGAGTTTTGCATGATGAAGCATTTGCAGCTATGCCAGAGGGTGGGGGGAGTGTTTGCAATCTTTGCTTTTCCCATTTGCACTATGGATGCAAAAGAACAGCGAGGTGGGACACAGCCTGCACACACAGGTGGGTTGCTGGAGCTGTGTCCAGCTGCTGGAGCCCAGGGGTTGCCTTGTCTGTGACCAGCAGTGCCTGGGCACAGCTCCCTGGCTGCCGGGCATTACCCAGAGCAGCAGGCGATGGAGTTGGGAGCTCCTGCTGGAAACCAGCCCCAACGCAGGGACATGCACTGCTGAGCACTGCGCTGGGCCTGTTCAATGCTCAGGCTCCTGGTGTTGAAAGGAAAACTTATTTCAGTGCAATGAACATAATGGGAGATGCAGCTACAGCAATGGGACATGGGCAGCATGCCCAGCTGTCCTTCTCAGGGGATGGGAGCCCCCCAAGACTTTTTCCAGCCTTTTCCTGATCATGCAGCAGTGCTGCCCCTTGCCACTGCTTTCCTTTGTATATTTTGGCTTTTCTCTTTGTCCTTTTTTTTCCCTCCTTTTCTATTTTTCTTTTTTTCCCCTTTTTTTCTCCTTTACTCTCTCCTCCTTGGCTCTTCCTTTCTGCTGTGCCACAATCAGACAAAGCCTGACAGCCAGGAGAAGTTACTGGCTTTGTGAGCTGCTCATGTCCAGCAACACCATGGCCTGACTATGCTGGCTGGGACATAATTCCTTCCTGAGGGCAGGATTGGTGCTGGTGCCTAGGAGGGAGCTGAGCTGGTTCAAGATGGAACATCCTATCCCTCTGCCCACACAAGCTGTTGTTCTGGTGCCTGTTTGTGAGCATTAACACACCATGGTTTTGCCACTCCAAAACCCCAGGAGTTGTAACAAGAGCCAGGGCTTCACCCAACACTGTCAGTGTGAAGGGCTTCATGGAAACTTCTCTGGTTTCTGCACGTCAGCTCTGAAAACCAAGCTCATCTCCTCCAAGTCAGGCAGCAGGTCCCACACTTGAATTCTGTCCAAGAGGAGAGGGCAGCAGCCAGGCTGTGCAAGGATCTCCAGCCCTCACATCACGGGTCAGCGAGATCTGCCCTGGGCACCAGCAAGCAGCAATACCAGTAACTGGTAGTTATCCCTCCTCCCCACTTTTTCCCCCATTTTCCTCTCTTTTCCCCACATTTACATGAAGCTGAGCTACACAAATACACAAATACAAATACAATATCCCTTCAGACACTGGACAGAGAAGTGAAGATTGTTGCCATTCTTCCAGGGAAGTCCCCCTGTGATCAGCACTGGATGCTGGACTTACTAGATGGGCACAGACGGAGAGCTGAGGACTGTCCCCTTGCTCCCCATTCCTCAGCACTCTGCCACCACCTCCAACTGTGTCCCTTTGGTACAAACTCTTGAGTGGCTGTGGTTTGGCTCTGCTGTTGCTTCCAGTGGCCTTGTTGCTCTATGGGATTGATTTTAAGGGAAGGTGAAAGTGTGGCAGGGGTGTGGAGGTGGCAGAGCTGGGCCCTGGGCTGAACGAAGCTCAGGCTGGCACCAATTCTTCGACAGAGCAGCTGTGCTCTGTGAGCAGGGTGTGTGCAAGCCCCCTCCCTTGGAAAAAACACATGGATGCTAAAAAAACCCAACAGGCCAAGCTCTAAAACCGTGCAACTTGTTTTGTTACAGATTAATTGCTCCAACAGACACCAGGCACTGTGCTGAGCTGGATATTTAACCTACTCTAGTGAGTTATTTTTTTAAAGACAGGAACATTACAAATTTCATCTGTGCTTTGACAGGGAGGTCACAATCTGCCAAAATGTTCACTTTGCCTCTGTGCAACTCCAGGAAGGGGGTCAGGAGCAGAGGGTTGCACTTCCAAGTGTCCAACCCCAGAGTTGCGGGACGCAGCCTGGTGTGGGTCTGGGGAGCACCCTGCCCCCAAGACAAGTGTGATGGCAGAAGTTGAGACCCCTCATCTCAATGCTGAGCAGAAATGCCACGTATTGACTGATCACTTCACCCCTGAGCATCTGCCATCCCCTGGCAGGGCTGCTGAAGGCTCCCTGCCCCCCACCAAAGGCCCTTTGCCAGGCCCAGCGGTGCTCCGGGTGGTTTCCTTTCTGGAAAGGGTTCAGGTGCCGCCCAGAGCACGGGAGGGTTTTGCTGACCCCGCAGCCTGTAATCTTACTCCTGGACTTGAGACACCTCTTGGCCCCGTTCCCCGCTCCTCTGTCCCCAGGACGGGCTGTAATCATCTCTTGGCAGGACAGCCCTGACCTGAGCAGTCCGGCTCCCAGCAGATTTCCCCAGCCTCGCCAAGTGTTTGCAAAAATACCCAGTGATTTATTCTTGACAGCTCAGCTGAACAAAGAAAAAAACACGTTGCTCTTTACATCTATTCTTAATTTTGTTGTTTTTCCTTATAACAGAGGTTGCCAACAATAATACAGCAGGAACAGCTCCTGGCCCCAAACCTGACAGCTCTCTACCCTTTTTTGTGGCAAGTGCCAGCCTGGTTTCTTGCCAGCCCAGTGTCTGATGACAGTGTCCGGCAGCGACGTGGGTGTGATAGCGAGGGCAATCCATGCTCCCTCAGCCCCAGCTTGTGATGGGAATGGCAGGTGACACCCAGCCCTTTGCTGCCACTTACAGTCACTGCAAGGTGACAGCTGACACCCCTCCTCTCATCCCCCACCCTCCCAAACAGCTGGTTATGGAAATACGGCCAGATGAAATGGAAAACCAACAGAGACAGACAAGGCAGGGAGCACTCACTACACCCCTGAAAGACCAGACCTGGGAAAAGCCTCACTGTGACAGGCAAAAGAGAAACCAGGAACATTAGCCCTGCAAGGTGAGGTGGGTGGTGTTACTGCTTTCCTTGTCTGCACTGGGAGTGGGGCTGGCAAGGGAATGGAGCTTTGCGTCCCACCCCACAGACCCGGCAGGGATAAGCACGCTGTTTGCCTGGGAGGGGGAAATACATCAGTGTCTTAAAATGTGACCCTCCAGGTTATTCACTATGTAAATATATGCTCTTAACTAATCAAAGCTGTAAAAGTCATTTGACATCTTCCTTGTGTCCCTGTGTGCCTCCTCCCAGAGCTCCACAAGGTTTGCAGCCACAAAGAGAGTGAAAAATGTGCTTATTCAGCTGAGACCCTGGAGACAGCCCACAACTGACAGATATGAAGCAGGATGGAGAAAGCAGGATTATTGCCCGGGGTGAAGCTGGCATTAGCAAATAGGACAGGGAAGGTCCAGCCATGCTCCCACTAGCTGGGATGCTGCAGGACCCGGACACAATGCCTCCATCGCTGGACAAAGAAAAGCTGCTTCCCTGTGACTGTTAAAGATTGGGAATCCTGTTCACGGTCAGCCCCTTTCCCAAGCATCCCTACCTCCCACCTGCCTTTCCCAGGGGTGGCCATGGGGCTTGACCTCCATTTCCATGTTTCCTGGGGAGAGGCAAGAGGGCTGCATCCCACCTCTGGGATAGCCAAGCCCTTCTTACCACCCACCCCCCACCCCCCTCCCGAAAGCCCTGGGCTCCTCCTCCCTGCCGCCTCCTGCCGCGGCCTGGCACACAAACCCAGCTGCAGAGCCGGGCTGTGCAACAGCTCAATACTGGGAATCTGGGCGGCTGCCAGGGACTTTGATCCCCAGCCACATAAACCTCCTCCACAAGCTGCCTTCTCTTGTGAAATAACCTCCTGGGGGGGCTGAGCTGGCGTGTGCTGCCCCTGAGACCTTTGCAGCCCCAAAAAGGGAGTGTGTCTGGTCAGCAGCCTCACCCTGCAGTGCTGCAGTTCCAGTGCCAGTGCCTGTGCCAGCGGTGGAACTGGGCAGACGCGTGTGGCACCAAATGCATTTACCTTGGACTGCTCCCAAGCACTGCTGTGCTTCTCCCTGATACATCTGCACATTCCAGCCCCAGCAAGGCCAGCTGAAAACCTTCCCAGCCGGGAAACCCCAGGCACAGAGTATGTGCCTACTTTGGCACTCAGCCTCTTCTTCCAGAGGTGCCCAGTGGGGCAGCACTGTGGGGCACTGGGGTCCTGATCCTGCACTGCAGGCTGGGTGGCTGGTACAGAGTTATCAGAGGTGGATGATAGTGACTGCCTTAAAAACCTTTAAGTTTTTAAAAATATTTTTTTCCAATTTTTGTTTCTTCCTAGGGGTGGTCACCAACCACAGCCCACCCTGGCTCATGGTGGACAATGCTGAGCATCTGGGTACAAGCCTTGGGCTGTGCAACATCAGCCTGGCCAGGTGTGACAGAGCCACAGGTGCCCTCTGCTAAAGGGCTGACTGAGGCACTGATAAACAACTTGTTTTTCCCATTTTTGCTGTCTTTCTTCCAATGCCAGCATCTTCCAGCATACTGGTGGAGAGAGGTCTTTTACATTATTTAAAGGCAAGCATGGGAAATTGAGAGATTTTTTAGTGAATGACAGACTGCAGCTTGATCAAATCAAGGCAAAACAGGGTCTGCACAAGTAGGGATGTTTAAAAAGATGGCAGAAGAACATCTGGGGCTTCTCATACCAGAAAGCCTCCTATGCAGCAGATAAACCCTATCCCATGGTCCAAAATGCTGCCAGATGCTGATGGTCTCCCCTGAGCTGTTGCTGCAAACACCCCAGACCTCCAGATGGAGGCTGGTAGTGAGGTCACAGCCAGCCCTGCTGTGAACTGCTTTAATTTCACTGTTCTGTAGTTAAACCCAGATTTTCCCTATCCTTGTTTGTCACTTTTATGAGCATTTCTGCTCCTTTATTTCTAATTAGCCACAGCCTTATCTCTCACACCCATGGGCATAATGTGTCAGTGAGACACCTCTGCTTTTTGTCCTGGGACTGTGCCTCAATTTGCCATCACATCCTGACCATTCTCTGGGCCTGAGAAGGTTAGGGTCAGCCTTTATCAGCACTCCAGTGTCACCCACCTGTGGCTCCCCAAGCCCAGCAATAACTTGGAGTGTTTTCCTGCTCTGCCAAGCAACCTGAGTGACTCCCAGTGCCCTCCTCCCAGTATCCCTGCAGTTGGACTCCAGCACACACACTCTTGGTCACACCTGGATTTATGATTTTGCAGGCCTCAGCTGACACCCTTCAGGTCAAGTGCTTCACCTGCAGCACCCTCCTGGGTCTCCCTGTGTTCCAGGAGCTACTGCAGCTCCTGGAGCTGGCTGGGACCAAGGGCAACTCAGTGCATTGGTCCTGAGCAGTGCAGATCACTGCTGGGGCTGCTGCTGCCAGCCCCTGTGATGCAGCCATGGCTCAGCAGCATGGGAGAATTTCCTTTCTTTATGAGCCAGAGCGCTGTACTTTCCTGCCCCCCACAAGGTTCCCATGGATTGGGGTGAAATCAGGGATTGGCTCCATGTCAGCCCCTGCACAGTGCCTGGGAGTGAGACAGGCCTGGTTCTGGTCCCAGTGGAGGGGATGGAGGCAGCAGCAGCAGTTCACCCTCCTGCCAGACCAACCTGGGCCATGGCACACAGCAGCTCCACAGAGCTGGGCATCGACATGGCACCCAACACTTTCTCCAGAGAACAGAACTTTTTTTAACCTCTCAAAATTTAAAAAAAAAATAAAATCCTAACCCCAAACAGTTTTTTTAAGGAAAACCAAAGATTAGAAACACTGTAAGCAGTGGAGACAAAACACCAAAAATAGCATCCGAAGTTTCCTCCGCGCACTCTCCCTGCAGGCAGCCTGCACTATATTTGTCTTCACTTGCCATTTCTGCTGCAATCAATTTGCAATGGCCGCTGGCGAGGAACCCATCTATTAAAAGCTCGGCTGAGATCTGTGGTGAAGATGTCTCCAATAAAAAACTGTGGCCGTTCATTAAGAAAAACAAACAAAACAGTGTCCTTCTCTGTAGACCTTCCCACTCCCAACAAAATCGACTAAAACTATCCCTGGCCATGCTGTCCGGGCTTGGGAGCAGCTGTGGAAGCCCAGTGCGGGTTTCCTTCCATGCAGGGAGGGATTTGCTCTACAGCTGCTCCAAGGCTTGGAAGCACTTGGTGTTTGCTGCCTGTCGTGCTTTATCTCTGCGATTTGCTGCAGGCCACCCTGGGGAGGCAGATTCTTCCTGGGTCAATTGCTTTTATCACAAAAACAAATGTTTTCTATCATCCCTTTCATCCCAGGATGAAAGTGCAGCAAGGAATCACACGCTTTCTCGAGCTGCCTTGGTGGGCTGTGCTGCCGGGCACTCCTCTCCCCCCACAGAAATGTGGAAGGAGGGACAGGGAAGGCAAACAGGAGCCTGGAGTAATTCCTGCCTTGGCCTAAAAAAATAACCCCATGGGGCTGCCTAAAAAAATAACCCCACAGGACTCCCTAGGGACACACGGCTCTGCCCCCAGGTTCCTGTCCCAAAAGCATCGTGGCCAGTGCTGACACCAAACTGATTTCTCCCAGAGCCAGGCACTGGCTGGGGGCCTGTCTGGCCCCTCCACTCGTGAACAGGACACTGAGGGAGGCAGGAGGGCTGTCTGAAGAGGCCAGAGCCCACGCAGCCAAACACAACAGTGGCTGCAGGGGGATACAATTGCTGCCTATAAATAGTGCTGGGAAGCAAACATTAGGGAGGCAAAAAAGCTATTCAAGCTAGAGGACAATGTTGGCACTAAAGCAAATAGATATAATTAGCCATTAATAAATGAAGGCCAAAGATTAGAGAAAGTATCTAATATCAGAAAACTGAGAGCTGGGAAGGCTTTCCAGGGGGAAGGGCAGAGGAGACCTTTACCAGCTTTTATAACAGGCTGTGGCTATTTTTTAAAAGTCATTTCGTTGTCAAACCCAGCCTGCTGTGATTGCTGATGAGCCATTTTTTCTGTATAAAAGGGAAAATCTAGCCTCTGTGACATCAGGAATGGTAGAGGGGCCTAGGAAGCTGCCCTGATCCCCACTCTGCTTCCTCCTCCCTTGGTCAGATTGATCAATCCCAGGCTCTTCTGGAGCCCTCTGTGCCTTCTCTGCCCCTCACAATGCAGTGCTGTCCTGCAGCCCTCCTCCAAACTTGCCTGGAGAGATGCTTTAACCTCTGAAAGCTCCACAACAATGCTGGAGTGGGCAAGTGCTGGCCCTGTGCCATGGGCTTGCCCCAGCTTGGGGATGTGGGGCTGGGGAGGGTTTTTCTCACCACAGTTGAGGGACTGTGCTGGCAGCAGCAGCTCCTGCCAGCCTGTCCTGCAGTGGCCAGCAAAGGGCTGCCATGGCTGATGAGGCAGGTGGATGCAGGGACTGGTGCCTGTGGGACACCAGCCTTGTGCCCACACCAGCCCTTCACACCGCCCCAGTGCCACAAGTCCTGTCCCTGCACTGTTCCCCTGGAAAAACCCGACTGGACACCCCCAGGGTGCCTCCACGGGAACTCCAACATCCCTGGCCATTGTGGCAGAGCCATAGTTTGGATGATCGGGGGTTGCTCTGTGCTGCCCCAGCAGAAACCTCAGGAAGACTCAACTCACCGGTGGTAAGAGGGCCCCTGTTACCTGAGACAGCCAGCTGCTGCCATGGCTTTGCTTTACTTTGCAACCAGGGGAACTGCAGGAGTCATTTTCCCTTGAAGCTCTCGCAGGGAATCAGGTGCCTTTTCTGGAACATACATTTTAGCCAAGGAGCCATTATTGGCTGAGTGTCTGTACGGGTACGGTAGTGACAGAGATGGTTCCTCCTCGGTTGCTATTTCCAGAGAATGAAGTCACCGGGCTGCAGCGCCTGAGCTCCCTGGAGGCTGAGTCAGTGCCGGCCCTGCCGAGGCTCCGTGCGCGGCCCCCACTCCGCAGCAGCCCCCCACGGTCAGTGCCCCAGGGCTGAGGGCTTCAGGCACTGAAGCAAAATGGCGTCAGGCCACCAGCCCCACACGGCTTCACCGCAGGGGGTCCGCTGGTCTCAGCTCTCCCGCCACCGTCCCGCCACCACCAGCTCTGTCCCGAACAGCTGCGTGCCCCTTCTGTGGGAGCGTGCCTCCCGGGCTATGGCTCTGGCCTCTTCCCCACAGTCCCAGCACAGGCTGGTTAAACCCTCCACAAGGCTGTGATAACAAATACACTTCCCAAAGAAAGAGAGGAAGTGAGAGCTGCCCGGCCGCGCCGCCGTGCTGCAAACCGGCCGGGCCCGGCGCTGCCGCCTCTTCCTGTGCCGCCTGAGGGGGTTTGCCTCCTCCAAAGCAAACAGTGTGGAAACTTGGGGGGTGTTTTGGCAAATCCTCTCCTTTTGCTTATAAAAGATGCTTCCCGTGCCAGCTTTCCGACATCCTGTTCCTTCCAAACGTTGCTGGCCATCGGTGGCAGGGGGATCCCAGAAGTATTTGATACTTAGAACCCAGGGGTTTATCCGCCAGCTGCTCCCTCCACCTGCAGGGCGATGCCTGTGACTCTACCACCAGCTGAGGGGACTCACAGCCCGTGCTGGGCTCAGCTGTCTTAACAGGGGTGGAGGGAAAAGCAGGATTTCCTTGGAGACCTTCAAACACAGTTTGACTTCTCACAGTTGGTGGCCCCACATGAGATGGGAACCACCATGATCAACCATGTAATGCTGAAGCAAAGCAACTGGTAGTCTGAACTCCTGGGCTGCAGCCATTCAAACCAGCAGGGAACAGGCAAAATTAAACCAAACAATAATATTTTTGGCTTTTTCTCTTGGTAAATATGGTAACAGAGTTGCAGCTACTTGGCTTGAAAAACTGTTCAATCTGTGCTGTTTCCCACACAGACAATACTTTGCTCCTTTGAGGGGCCAGGCTGAATTCATGCCAGAAAAAGCAGAGGTGAAGAGCTGAGTCCCCCGTGAGCCCCCTCTCTGTGTATGGAAACAATCGGCCCCAGCTGCCAGCCCCACCACACACCACAGCCTTCTCAAGGGTGTTTTGACCTCTGCTATGGTGCCAGATCTCAGGAAACAATGAATTCACTGGGCACCCAGTGCCTTTCAGCAGAACAACTCAGGTATGGAGCAGTGCAAAGTACGAGAGGGCTGGTGTTATTCTAGTCAAGGCCAGACAAAAGCTTCTTCAGCCCCTGGTTAAAATCCTACTTTTTCTCTCTAAGCACATTTACTGGAAAAATGTCAAAGAATGTAGAAATGTGCTTACAAACAGCACAGTGGTTCCCAGGACTGAGTTCCTGTAAGTAAGGCTGCACAATTCTTGCTGATCCCTCTGGCCATAGCAGGAGCTGGCTGGGTATTCCCTTAGCACACCATTTTTGCTGGAGAACCAAGGGATGAAAGGGAAAAAAAGGTTTCAGTACAGTCTCGTTCCTCCCCTTTCCTGGCTCAGGTAGTAGAAACCACAAGTCACCCTGCAAGGAGCCAGGTATTGGAAAAATGAGGGATACAGCCCACTGCCTTGCTCTCTGTGCCCCTGACATTTTTCAGAGAAGACCTTGTGTCACACTGGCCCTGTGGATTCCAATGACTGGAAGGGAAATTGAGATTAAAAAGAAATTTACTTGAATACACAAAATTAAGGGTGTGGGAGGGAGCAGAGGTAGGGCTCTGCAGGACAAAACTTCACTGCAGGTTGTGGTGGAACAGTGCTGACCCCACAGAACTCTCATGAGTGTCTGGCTGCTGACTCAACACTGGGCACTGGCCAAACCCTTGGGCCACTGCAGCACCTGGGGGATGGGCCAGAGCCAGTGTCCCCAGCCTGAGAGCCACTGACTGCAGCTGGGAGTACCAGCAGGCCAGAGAGTTGGATCCCGGTCCAGAGGTGAACCACGGCTGGAAAGCTTCACCCCTGCTTGAATGAAAACTGAAAGGGTCACACTCAGCCCTTCCTAGAAGCCAGGAAATCGCTCTTTCTTTTGTGCCTGATGTTATGGTGGGAAATGGTGAGCAAAGGGGCAGTGCAAAGGCAGTGCCTGGAAGGGCAGCAGTCCCTCTGCACTGTGAACAGCAGTGGTCCTTCAGGGACTGCAGTGAGCTCTGCCAAAAAGCTGGAACAGAACAGGAAAGTGGGCAGTTTTCTCTATAGCCTGCTGCCCCTCGGCTCAATCTGCAGCAAGTATGTGCTGAAATGGGGACCCTTGCCACACCTCTGTTGCCTTCCTTGTAATCAAAATCTCCTTCCTTTCACAATAATCTCCATTTTAATCTAGTACAAAACCAGCATTTTATCCTTATGGATTAATAAAATTGCCTATCCCAGCTCTAGCAATGCTGTGACTACTCAAAAGTGTGCTGAAGTATGAGTTAGGTAAAGGGGATCAATAATAATTCAGCATGAAAGGGCCAGCCATCAAGGGGTTCCAATAAGACAGAAGAAACTCAGCTTTAGGAAAGTACCATCAAATCCCCCATTCCAGTAATCAAATATGTGTTATTTTAAACTTAGACGTTTGCAAAACAAACTCCCCCTATTATTCTTTCAAATTAGTTTGAACTTCCTATAATTTAACAAAGATGTAATCATATCCGCAGAGATCTCAGAATTCCTTATGAGCATCTTAAAAAGCAGGAATGAATCATTTCCTTGTAAAACAATCAAGTTTGCAATGCTGTGATCTTGGAAATAACAGTTGAACAGTCTTAAGTCAAGCACTCAAAAGAAAACAAAAGCATTTAATGCAAAATATTTCCAAAAGTTTTTACAGCAATTTCCTATAAATTGAGTCTTTTCTTAAAGAATGAAACCACTGATACAAATGTATTGTTCCAAAGGGGATTACAAAATTTTCTCCTCAGCCACACAGGAGGTAGGGAGGGCATTTCTCTTATCTGAAAACAGCTAAGACGAAGTGAAAAGTGATATTCAGGATCTAGACTGCTATGTCTAAGTGATGGTAACACGCAGATTCTTTGGGATTAAAACTTCACAGGCTGATGTATCTTTACCCCATAAGGCCTTTATTAAGATTCCTAATAATTTGTGGTTATGTAGTATCTGAGGTTATGAAATATCTGAGATGCCTGTCAGCTACATTATGTGGTTTTTCCTAATGATGGGAAGCCTGACATTGGAGCAGACTATGGGGTGCATTACCCTGCAAGCACCAGGCTTTAGGGATGGGTGTTAAAGAAAACAAACAAAAGAGTTGTTTCTATTCCTGTTCAGTTGCTCAAGGCTGTAGTTTCTGGCACCTGAGGGCAGGTGTGAACTGGTGCATCCTGGCACCTCTGGCTGTCCAGTGGCTCAGGGAAGGGGGCAGCCACTGGGAGGAGTAAGTGGTGCAGCTGCCCTGGGCTCCCCATGTAGATTTGCAGCTTCCCAGGCTGCTGTTGGAGGCTTTAATAGGTACAGAGAGAGCTTGTTTGGAGTGAGCAAGGCCCTTCAGATGACAGCAGTCAGTCCAGACAAAATTGGTCCTTGTTGAGAACCAGCAGGAGGCAGGTAGAAGGTAAGGGCAGGACAGGCTGGAGCCCTTCCACAGAGCTCTCCAGCAGCACAGGAGCTTCCCAGCACATTAATTCATTCCCTCGCTTGGCACACTTGGCTGGTCTGGGAACGATTACCTGTAAAAGGAGCTCTTTCACCACTGAAACTGTTCACTGCAGTAGTGCCCTGCAAGGCTGGGCTCTGCCTGGTCTGCTGCCAGCCAAGCAGAGAAAGGCTCCAGCTGATCCCTGGGGAGCTGGGCTGCCTGCTCCCTGCTTTGCAAAACAACAACAAAACAGCCTTCGAGGAAGATGCAGTGGGGGAATGTGCTCTCTAGAAAACAAAGCCACATTAACCAGCCTCAACAAAGCAGCAGTTTTCTCTGCCCGTGGAAGGGCAGGCTGGTGCCTTCCCTCCCCAGGACAGACTGTCTTTTGGGCTCTCTGGGGCCACGTGGGAGGCTCCTGTTTGCGCTGTGCTGCCCCAGTGCTGGGCCCCCCACGCTGCTACCAGGAGCTGAAGTCGCCGAAGCCTGTGCTCTTCTTCTCTTTCTTCACAGCTGTGCTGGTTGAAGGCCCATCATCCTCCACGCTGCGCTTCCTGCAGCCAGAATGAAAACAACTCTGAGGGAGTCTTTACTGCCAGTGGGACCAGGGCAGCTTGGATGCCTGTTCTGCCTGTTCTCTCCTAGCACCAGCTATACTGGAGCCAGCCCATCCCTTGTCAACTAGACAGGAGTGCAAGCTCCATGCCAGCAATGGGGACTGCGGGGGCTGGGCGTCTTTGGCATGCCCAAAAAGAGGGAGCATGAGTCCATTGGGATGGTTTGGATCAGGCTTTGAACACTCCCAGGAATGTGTTCAAAGCACAGAAAGTTCTCCAGGCCAGAGCTGAAGATTTAACAGTTGTACCTTTTTAGCATGGTCAGGAGAACATGAGCCATGAGTTTTCCCCACGCTTTCTCACCTGCACTTGTGGCAGCAAAAGGATTTATGGGGAATTAGGTATAAAGCAGCTGGGACAGCTCTTCCAATCTTTCCTGTTCCTTGACCCCAGCCTGTTGCAGTTGCTGCTATTATTGTCAGCCTCCCTTGAGCAGAGCTTGCAGCCCCAGGGAATGCTGTGCCACCAGCTCACGTGCTGTAGTTTTATTGTCAGATATCAGTAGCTAATAGGGAGAACACCAAACCCTAAATCTACCAGAGCAGGCTGCAATGACTGAAGGTCCTTTCTATACTACCTGGTCTTTTCTACAGAGCCACAACTGCTGGATTTCCTCTGTAAGTAAGAATGCAGCGTGTCAGCAGTTTTAAGCTGGACATAGTATTTTAACGGACACACAATATTCTGCAACTGAAAAACCTCACTGACACAATAAACTGATCTACCTGAGCTAACATATTTCTGTTCTCACAGTTATGCAAATGCCTGTAAGTCACACAGGCACACACAAGCTGATTAAATGGCTGCCCAGATCTGTGTATGCATAAATACAGGCCTTTATGTAGCAGACAGACAACAGGATTTTTGCAAATGCTTTTAGAGAAGTCTGCTAAAAATCAAGTGGAAGGCATTTATTTTAATTTTTCCAAAACACATGCTAAGCTGCTGCTCAGCCAGGATTCTGTGCTGTCCTTATGAAAGAAAGCAGTGCTGCCAATCCTGACAGGGGTACAAAGGGTGTCTGGGGGAGGGTGCTTTAGGATAAGCCTGTCCAACCAGCCAGGTACCCTGGAGCTACTCAGCTGCCCTGTGCTCCCACAGCAGGCCTGGGAGCCTGCTCCCCTTTCCAGCCATTTCAGCTGTGCTGGAACAGCTGTTTGTGTGGCTGAACAGGGAACCAGAGCAGCAAACTGACGGGAGCCTGGGGCAGCTACTTTGTGCAGGGCAGAAGTTGCTAAAAGAGAAACATCTGTGGGACCATGGCCTTCAGAAATAGCTTCAGAAAAGGAAGAGGATAAAAGATGGTGTAGAAGTGACACAGTACACTTCCTCAAAGACTTCTGAGTTCTGGAAATGTATCTACAGTTCTGAAGTCAGCAAATGCTTTTAAAGACTAGCTTGGTCATGTTCAAGGGCTAAAAGAGAAGCTCAGTTAATGTGTGACCTTGAAAAACAAGAGAAGCAAAGTAAACTCTTGACTGTTAGGACCACATGAGGGTATCTTTGCTGGCCTAAAACAAACATCTGAACAATGGCACTGGACAGGGCCAGCATCCAGCAGGAAAGGCAACTAAAATATTCAGCAAAAATCAGAAGGACAGGGAACTCACGCTGCAGCCATGTTGATGTATTTTCCAATCCCCTGCCGGTAAGTTTTAGGAGTCTGAACCTCTTTCTTTTGTGGGACCACTTCAGTTTTTATTTTGGCTGCTTCTTCTTCCTGCTGGAACTTCTCTCTTTCAGCAGCGACCTGTGGGAAGCAAAGGGTGCAATCTGTTGCAAGAGATAGTGTAGAATAAGGGGAAAATGTCTACAATTCTTTGAAGCTTTAAAGCACTCTAAACCAACAATCAGCACCGCTGAGATTACAGGGCAGGCTTTAGGAGACAGCCCTCAAGGACCACTACAAACAAGCTCTCTGCAGCCATTATAGCAAGGCTCCTTCTCACCTGCAGCCACCCACAGCTACTGGGGGCATTTGAAAGGAAACCATCAGAAGCCTGATAGACTGGGAGCTGTGCCAGACTCAGTTACAAGAGTAACTCTCCACTGAAAGAGCAACTGGGATCCTGGCAAAAAGGCAATGTTGAATGGCAGCTGCTTAATCTTAGCTGGCAACCAGATGGACCAGGGAGCTGCCCATGTGCAAAGAAAAGGCATTAAGTTGCAAAATTCTCTCCAGAAAAGCTTTGGCCGTTCACAAAAAACCTCAACCAACCAAGCAACCTCACCTGTGCATCTGCCTCTTCATAGGGATCAACAAAAACGGTTGTTGTCTCAATTCTTATTTCTTCCTGGAAACAGAAAAGAACAGCAGTTCCATCTGCTGATTAAGTTGTGCCATCTCCCCCTATTTTGGTTTCAAGAAGTGTCAGCAGAGTGACCAGCACTGCCATGTGAGGCCACTGCCCCCAGTGCTTCACACATACCTTGGGACGGTCTGTTTTTGGGTCACTTTCCACATTCTCCATAGCAGTCAGAGTTTCAAAGCCACCAACCACCCTAAAAGAGGACAGACATGTTATTCAATTGTCACAACATACTGAAAATATTCCTACACCCTTACCTTTAATATATCTCATTTATGTCCATTACTCTAGCAGATTTTTAAATCATCATGTCTGGGGAGAGAGGAGCCAGCAACTGTGTTTGGAAGACCTAAGACAACGTCATTCAGTGTGGAAGATAAGAATTTTTTCCTCAAATATGGGATTTGAATTTAAAATTAAACAGAACATGGAAAAGTCCAACACTCAGAGGCAAAGCAAAGCCCAAAACCTGGAAGCCACACCTACCAGCCAGAAGAAGACCAAGTCTTTTCTTCTTTGTTTTCAAACTGTATATGAGACCTAAGAGTGTTATCAGGAAGAGAATGGTAATTACAGCAGCACAGGAGAGCAGTGGCAGAGCTGTCTGCATTAACAGCTGAGAGAACAGGAATCCTCCAGAAGAACATCATGACTGTGAGCTCATGAAGGCTCTGGGAAGGCAGCAGAGCATCAAGTCACAGCCACAGGGTAAGGCCAGGACACTTCTCAAAGCAGTTTTCACCTAGGAGGGCTTTAGATCCCTGGCTTCTCACTTTTCAAGTCAACATATCCAAACACTTGCTTGAAAATGTTTAAGGCTGAAGGCTTTCTGGACTGTTGCATGTTTATTTTCAAAAAAAGTGTGGAACAATGGGAACATTCTAGAAAAGCATATTTAGAAAGGATAAATGGGGAAACCCAGATAATTATAATTCTGTCATCCTGTCATTTATCCCAGCAAAATAATGGAATAGCGGAGACAGGACATGATTAATAAAGAAAGGAAATAAGTAACAGCAATCAACAAGGTTTTGTGGAAAACAGTGTCTGTCAAACAACCTTCTATCTTTGAGACAGCAGATGTGGTTAACAGGGATAGCAGTGTCCACAGAACAGACTTCTGGAAGGCGGCTGATATTTTGATTGAGGAACCAGAATGATACGAAGTGAATACAGTACACATTAAATAAAAAATTGGCTGACAGGTGTCAAAATCTAATTTTAAACAGGAACCACTGAGTCAGTATGTTTTCAGAGGGGTCCTGCTGGGATCAGCTCTTGGTCCCAGGGTATTTAACACTTCTATCCACCACATCATTCACAATTAAATTTGAAAACAGCTATTCTTAGAAGAGCAGTAAATAAAGAGGAAGACAGGCTGTTGATGCTGAGTGATCCAGATCCATTAGCAAAGCAGGCTGTAGCTGGACAACATCTGTTTTAATAGAGCCAAGCCACATGGCCAAGAACCAAAAATACAGCCCATACTAACAGCTGTGTGACAATGAGAAGCAGCTGTAATTCTCAAAAACACTGCTCCAGGACTTTGGGGTCAGGAGATCAGCAGCAGGGGCAGGAATTGGCCACTGAGGAGCCCAGGGCTGCCCAGAGGACAGGGCAAGCCAAGAGCCAGCAATCCCCCAGCTTCCACAGAGGGGTAACTGTTTTGAAGCCTGATTGTTACTGGGACTACAGCACCAGCACAGGTAGGCTGGCAAGGGATGGGCAGATGAAATGGGGGAAAATCAAATTAAATGAAGCTGGTGGGGAAAAAGATACCAAACTGATGGAACATATACAGCATTTTATCACCTAACTCTGCTTTCATATCAAAGAAATAAGCAATTCTTTGACCAAAACACACGTGATATTCACAGTCACCTTTATACACTTTATACACTCATACCAGGGTATTTCCCTCTCAAAGACATCTGTCCAGCCCCACTATGGCAGAGTCTGCCCAACCAGTACCAGGAGAGGCCTCTGACTCTCACCTGCCATGGTCTCAGCTGATCCAATGGAGAAATACACTTCCTACAGCACTCCCCAGTGCCCTCAGTGTCACCCCGTGGGCTGGGACAGGCTGTAGCCACAACCAAAAGGACAGACCCCACCACAGAGAACGAACTGAGATAGAGGGGGTGTTCTCACACCTGCCCCAGCACAGCTGTGCTTGCTCATGTTTCAGTGCTGCTCCAAACTCTACTCCCCAAGGGCCTGCTGATATTCTGTAATAAGGCTGTGACTTTTAGGTGCAATTAAAACCCATGGATGCAGGCTAGAACAGCCTCAGTCATTTGTGACTGGAGGGAGCAGACTGGGGGAGGCTGCACAGGACTTGAGGACCCTGTATGAACTTTGGAAAGTTCATAACAAAAACTCAATTTTAAAATCTCTCTCCAGGCCAATATCAGACTGACTTATAATACTGGTGATTAACACCCAGCCCAAGATATATTCACTGTACTTTAACTGCCCCAAAGGAAACTTCTGATTTAATATCGGAGGATTTTCTAGCCAACAGCTCACTCATTATCTGCTTGTATGTTTTCATTTAATTAGGTTTCTGATAATTTGAAATGGCCATATCAGCTGTGCACTGGCAATCTCAGCTGAGTAATCCTTTAGCCCGTAGCTAGACCTCCCACAATATTAGCCCTAATGCACTTTACTGATGCTACCAGATCTTCAGTTGCTCTGCTAATTAAACTTTATCGGTAATATTTTGTCACTTGTACATTTTGAAAGGCTGCAATAGACATGGCATTCACAGGTCATCAGTAAATGACCTAAATAGTCTATTTTGACATGACTCTTAAGGGCTACAGGGGAAGAAGACAAAGTTGTTATGCCTGCAGAGCATGTCATTCTCTTTTCTTCTTCACTTCTTGTCTCTCAAATGGAAAATTGCTTCCTTTTCTCTCCCTTGCATTCTCCAACATTTTGCACAGAGTATCTCTGTGTACTACGCTGTCAGCACAGTCAGCTCTCAATATATGTTTTTGTTTTTATAAAGACACTGCTGTAATACTGATAAAAAATAAAAACTAATTTGAATACAGTCCACCAGCTCAGAGGAGAGATCTCTGACCAGAGGGACAGAAAATAACCTACAAGTCACTTTTGTTCAGGGAGCACTTGGGAGCTTTGTCAGGGTCAGGCCTGGCTGAGGCTGGTATCTGACCACTAAAAATTAACATCTGAAAGGACAAGGTCTGATTGCAAACATCACCCATCCAGTAAAAACTGAACTACACACTAACCTGGCAGAGCTGGATGCAAAAGAAATTGAATATTCCAAACTGTGAAGGCTTTTGCAAGCTTTCCTCTGAGACAAGGTACATGCAGGGCCTTGAAATGTTACACATTGTTATTGACAAATCTCATGATGTTACATTGCAGCACTAAAATCAGTTTGATGAGATATAATGTGTCAAAGCCCATGCACTGGCATCCCTCACAGCAACTGCTCCTCAGTGAATGAGGAAACCAACACACCAGAGAAGTTTTTGGGATTCTTTGCCTGCCCAACAACACATATTTTGGGCCCAGAAAACAACCCATACAAATTATATGTAGAAAACACCATCAGATCAGTACATAAAAACATTTAAAAAATCCTCTAAAGAGTGAGCCACTACTTAATATTATTCTAATATTCAAGGAAATTTGCACATAATTTTCAGTGAAAGAAAATGCAGACTCCAGAAATTCAGACTCACATCCCTTTATAGTCTTTGCACGTGCTAAACGTGTGGCACAGACAGTGACTGTTCACACTGTGTTGTCTGGTCTCGTGCAATGTCTCTTCTGCCAAATCGGGAGCCAGCATGGCAGGGAAGGGAGAAGGGCATAAACAAGTTTAACCTTTTCCACTGCTTCTGGCTCTACTCCTTTTTTAAGGTGTCATACATGCTTTGTCCTAAACTGACTGAGGTTTAAAAAGGTGTTCAGATGACGCCCTGCAGTGAAAAGGGTGACACTTTCAAGACACCATTCACATCAGAACAACCAGTGGAACCGAGAGTTTGCTGTGTGTTTCCAGTAGATGTTGAACAGAGAAATTATGATCTCAATTATATATTTAGCTCAGCAACCCTGAGACAGCTTGTATTTTTAGAGGAGCTTGATAAATGTTGCATTACATTTAAGCATGAACGACAAGGCAGGTACATTTATGGTATTCCTTTTCTGTTAGCATAGGAATGAAAACAAAAATGTGCCCTCGCTTGTGCAATTCTGTTTTCCTGAAAGCTGGCTAAGTTAGCACTGGAAATCTTTGCATTTCACATTTACATGTGTTATTAAAATCTTATTTCCTGTTAAGGCTCCTTTATTTAAACTAGTAACCTTGCTTCAAAACCACTGCCAATGTCTTTGCATGATGAAGAAGTGAAATATCCAGAGCAGGCTCTTTCCATTTGCAATATGCCAATGAAGGTCTCACTGTACTTTAGTTAGTGCTGCCTCAAAGAAAACTGCATCTCCCCTGCAGGCCCAGAGACATTCACACATGAATCTATTTCTCATACTTTTCTTTGGAAGAATTGTAGGAATTAAACCTTCTGCAATGCTGGGGATGGCAGTGAGCCAACATGATAGAATTTCCTGGTCAGAAGACAATACAAGAACCATGTCTGGACTTTTTCAAAAACAAGCTTTAAACTACAAACAGAAAACAGAAAGAAAAATTGCTCTTTTGTAAACACATTCTGCCCTGAAGGTTATTTTTATAAAAAGGAGAACACACATTTATATACACACACAGAGGGAACAACACATATGTGCACAAACACGTACACTCAGGACAAAATGTTTTCTATGCATACACCCAATCTGCAATGGAGTGAGCAATTCAAATGTGCAACAAGGATGCAGCCAAAATATCTCCATCTCTCTGCTAGATAAGGGCTTCATCTAGCAGGCGAGACACGGTAATAAAGGGTGATGAAAATAAAACAACTTGGAAAAAAGCTTATTGAAACTAGACTCAACAGATGAACCTGGCACAAAAGGACTTCCCTGCCTTGGCACAGGTCCCTCTTCAGAGATCATACAATTGTTTTGGAAACGACAGCAGCCCTCATGCAGCTCCAACAGCCCAGTGCTCATGTGCAGCCATGGCTTCCACAGGAAGGCCTGGCTCATTTCCCCACCTTGCCCTTTGCTCCTTTCCCAGTGTCTGGGGAGCAGACTCTGCAGTGCAAAATTAGGTCAGTCTCCCTACACAATATCAGCTCGTCTGCTGTCACACAGTTTCTCCAATCTTCAGATATACTGAAGGAGAAGAGCTACAAGAACATGAGTTTTCCAGCTTAGAAGCAACTGAGATTCACTGATTCAAATCATACAAGGAATGTTGCAAGTGGAAACAGACAATGTGTTACATAACAGTACCTGGGTAACTGAATAATGCCTGGCAGTTGCTTTATGTAGCTAATTACTTTAGAGGACAAGAGTTACTTTCATTGCCCCAGTCTACAGAATTGCAGTAGAAAGCATTAAACAGGTTAAGGAATACTTAATACAGAGTGATAGTGATCCAAGGGAAGAACTCTCTTCCACAAAAGCATCTGGCAAGGAGAGAAGGGAAGAAAAGAAGAATAAGCTGAATGCATGTCAGCTATTGACTGATGCCTCCAGTCTGGCCAAGCCTGAGGTTTCCCAAACCACCTTGTTCATTATTTCTGGGAACAAGAGAATTGAAGAATGAGCACAAAAAACCTCGAGAGACAGTAAAAGTTATGCATGTAAGCAGATATGTACAGCCTCATAGCAAAGAGAAAAGTGTCCTTGACATACCCATCTCCTGTCTCAGTTGCCACTTTCTTTTCTCAGCTCTTGACAAACAAAAGTGATGCTCTAATAAACAGGCAGAACTGCTGTACAGATAATTTCCAGCTTTGCCACCCTGACCACAACGCCTTTCTCTCTGCTCCCTTTATTGCCCTTCCTTTTATCACATCACATCACATCACGTATCTGCAACATGTCCTCATTTTCAAGCCCACCATGCTCTGCTTGTCCTAAATCTCATCCAAAATTCTGAAAGCATTTTTCTCCTTCTGTTGATCACTTTCCAGTACTATTTTAAATATGCACATTTTTATGTGTGCCTTTAGCTTTGGAACAGGCTCCCAAAAAACATCAATGAAGCAATTTCTTTTTTTCCTGAGGCTTTCTTTTCCCAAAGGTGGTGGAAGGTAGGTTGAAATGGGTCACTGTCACAACTTCCTTGTATCTATATGCAATCTCTTTTCTACTTACACAGCTCTCAGGGACAGAGATTGTGTTTCTATTTCTGCTAATAAAGGACAAATGTACCAGGTCTCTGATCCACGAGAGCTGTGAACCATTGCAACAGGAAACATAACAACAACGTGGATGGGATATGCTTGCACCTAAATTTCACAAAGAACACCAAACAGGAACCTGAGGTTATCTGCTGTTTTGGCTGTAGTGTTGCTGCAGCTCCTGCAGGTCACAGCACAGCTGAGGCCCAGCTTGGAGCACGGGTAGGAAGGAGACTCAGGCACAGAGCCCAGGGCAGCAGCAGGCAGGACCCTCCCTAGGCAGCAGCCCCCTACAAATGGTTCTCATCCCCTCTGTGCAGAGCAAAGGCATGTCAGTTGGTTGATATTATCTCAGTTTCTAAATCAAACCTCTTAGCAGCAAGCTAAAAGCCCACAAAAACCACCAGTTGGTTTTCATGTTAATTACATCATTCTCTAAGTCAGAAGAAATAGTAATTACTAGAAATGGTAATTACTAATTTAATCTAGGCAGCTCTGTTGGAGCAGGAAATCCATGCAGCCTGCAATACACCTCCAAGGGAAGGCATTCTGCTCTCACTCTCTGTTTTGGCTCCCCAGCCATGCCAGATTATCTCCTTTCTTTTCAGTACCAGCATCCTCATCACTGCCATGGTGAGCAGCACATTCATGACGAGTCCTTCCCTGTCCTCCAGCCACACTTTTCTCCTGAGATGTGAAAATTCCAGTGCACCAAGGCAGACACATGTCACCTCTTCACTGTCTCACTGCCCAGGTGTGGGCATTTATAGAGCCTCCTACATAAAAATTTTGTTTCAGACCAGTGGGGACATGACTAAGATGCTTTTCCAGAAAAGGCACTTTTCAATGTTGTATCCCACAAAGGACCAAAGAAACAAAGAAAGGAGTAGGAAATGGTTGCCCTTTCACTCTTTTTTATTCTCCTAAGTATGGAAAGCCTGCTGAAAAGTTCTACACAAATTACAAACAGGTCAAACTGTGCTCTCCAAGATACCTGTGTGACACTAACATGGGCCAGAGTCACACAGGAGTAGCTGAGAGTACAGTTCAGATCAGAGTATTTAGGTTTTTATATTAACTGAAATAAGTAATCCTCAAATCTATATGAAAGTCACAACAGGCCAGTAAGTATCAGTTAACAGTACAATAAAACACTGATGGAAACAAAGAATCCTGATATCATGGGTTCATTCTGCTCTTAAACCTAGATATTATTCCCAGATATTATTGTACTATAATCAGTTCAGATATAGTCACCAAATCCTAGAACCACCCAGGACCTAAAATATCAAACTGAAGTTGGAGTTTTACTAGAGGTACAATCTCTGGCATCTTCTGGCTTTTATGACTTTTAAAAACAATGCAAGTAAAAACAGCTGATGGATTTTGATGACAAAATACAGATCTTAAGAGCTACACACATCAACCTTTTATTATTAAATTTGTAGGTAAATTCAATTATTCAATAATTCAAATTGTAGATTAATGCAGACTGACTGGGATACACATATCCCAGCATCTTAATTTTTACCTTATTTGAATTGATCTTCATTAACATGCAAGACAGATCAGAGTAAAATTTCCCATCTCTGTGTTCATATAAGATGTCACTCAGTTTTCATGCAGGAAGCCAAATATGATTCTAAAACAACACTTTTAATAAACTTTTTCCACTGTATTTCAGCTAAAAATATAAGCAGCACCATTTCTTCACTCTGGGACCTAAGCTCAGTTTTCTGTTACAGCAAAGACAATTCACAAATTAAGACAGTCTTTGCTAAAACTGCAAAAATCTCTGCTATATATACTTAAGCAGATTTACCTGGACAATGTAATTCCTCTCTAAAGGGCAACACACAGTGTGAAACACCATCTGAGCTATTTTGCTCACAAGGTACTAGAGATATTCAGCACAGTGTGAAGGCTTTGGGGAGCACACTCCCTACACCACAGGAAGCTCAGCTTTCTCTCCAAATCTTTTCCTGGTGAATTCTGGTAAAACTGGAACACACTGGGGAAACACAGCAAAGACACTGGAGGACTACAAGGATGCTCACTGAGGCCAGGCTGCACCCAGAACTGAAGACCAGGCACATTTTCAGCTGAGCTGTCCTAACACAGACATTACTTGATGAGGTGGCCAGCTCAGGTTAACAGCATTACTGTAAGGGATTTGAAGGGGTTTTTGCAAGGTGGACTTAAATTGTTGCTGAAGTGAAGTAGTCCTAAGATCTGGATAAGGTAACTCCTCCAAGAATTACTGACTCTCAGCTTTTAGTATTAGAATTTGCTTTATTTATCTGCTTCACAAAAGGACAAGGGAAGTTTGAATTTTTCTAGGACAAACCTGAGAAAGAAAAAAGAAATACATTTCCAAGAGTGCAGTTATTGAAGAATCAGTATTGGAACTAACAGCACTAGAATAAAGTGCCATTAAAATGAAGCAGTTTCTGCCTCAAAAAGTTGCAGGCAGGGAAGATGGATTAAATCCATCACTTTCACTGTACAGCACAATTGCATGACATTCAATCAAAGTAAACAGCACATGGTTCTATTTTCCATTGCCGACTTCCAAATGAATAGAACCATGAAAGGAATAAAACCCCAAATCTACAAGTAAAAAAGATTGTAAGATTCTCAGGAACTCCCAGTGCAGCAGACTAGCAACATTCCCACTCCTGCCAAGCATGAGGGATGTCTGAGAACAGCTCTGCTGGACTTGGTAAACACCAAGTACCTGCAGCAGAGGAAGCAAAGAGCAAACCATAACAAAGATTTTGTATCTTCTTCAATAAATACCTTAATCTTTATCATGTGAAAACTTCACTGGAAAAGACTTTCAGAAGAGACTTCTTTATAAGGAATGAAGTTCTCTCACTGTCTGGGCATTGGTAGTATCTTTATACATGTATACATAAATATACAGATTTTATACCAGTGATAATTGTCAGGAATAAAAGAAAATAAGAATAAAATAAAAAAGAATAAGAAGGGCCAAAAGACCTCATCTATGCAGAAGCTCTATGCCATGATGAAGAACAGTCCTGTCATGACTAATTTTTCAGTTGATGGCTCATAAGAGGATGAAAGCAGAATTGAAGAGCTAATCTCTTGTGTCCCAGCAATTAACATGCACAAATATTAACATGGTTCATTACATGACTATGATTACTTTGCTCATGACTCCTGGAGGGCCACCCACAGAAGGGAAGTGAGGCAACTTACACTGAGGAAAGGAGGAAAAAAAGGCAGGGTCTGCTGACTGGCATTGGTGCAATGTTGCCCACCTGCTCATGACCAGGAGAACTGGATTGTGAGCTGGGATTTTGCTCCAGTTCAATTACAAGATTACACTAGATTCTTCTCTTTAGGCTCCAGACACACAAGGGAGAATGTCTGCTGTGCTGCTGCCCAAAATATCCTTCACTTACCTTCCAAAAACTGTGTGCTTCTTGTCCAGATATGCACAAGAGCGGAATGTGATGAAGCTAGAAGGAATAAAGATATAACAGTTACCACATTGTCCCACTGACCCTCAACAACAGCCAGTAATGCTTAAAAACACAAAGTGTCTGCGAAAGCTTTCGGAGAGAAGCCAAGCCCTTCTCCCTCTCTGGCTCCTCTCTGGAAGGCCTGTGGACCAGATCCTTTAACTCCTCAGTTTTGTGGGTTCCACCTGGATTTCTGGAGTTCTGGCTTCTCACTTTTCATCACACTAACGTTTTTAAACAGTACTCCAAGAGTAGGGCCTTGCAGCAAGTCCAAAACTTATCTGAGCATCTGCCTCCTTGGCCATGCAGGCCCTGGGAAGCTCATGCAGGGCAAGCAGATGTGTGTCCTACTTGGGAAGAACATTTCTGGTGCATGATGGGCAGCTTGTATCCAGCAAATAAAGTTACATGACACAACAGCCTCTGCCAGTGTAAACTTCTATTTCCTGGATATTTACTTTTTGCATTTCTCCTCCCTTAAACTGGCCTGTGGGTGATCCATTTCTTCTCCAGACAGAGCATACTCGTGCTCCAGATACAAACATCCCAGAAGAATACTTCAAAGTGTCAAAAGTAATTAATTGGACTTTTAATTTTGGGGGCTGTACTTTTAAACTTAAAACACTAATCCAAAGCAACCTTTACTACTAAAGCTTTACTCTAAAGCTTGATACTTCTTTGGAAGTCCTGGACTACAAATGTATGAGACAAAGGTTTCCACAGTGTGGTCTGCAGACCACGGTGGCCTGTCTTGGCTGGACATGCAGTGCTGGCTCTCCTCCCTGTCTCCATCTGTTACACTACATAGGAGACAGCTAAAAATATATAAGCATTCCAAAAGCACTTTTCCATATAAGCAACTGCCTCAGGAAGTTATATGATTGGAAATAGGAGCAGCTGTAATGTTCCAGACAGTCTATTAAGATGTAGCTTGCCCTAGGAAAGCATTGGCATGCTTGTGCAGAATGCAGACTCCTACATGGGATACCACTTTATTCCTGGATATCCAATACTTAAAATCATCACATGGTCAGTTATGTAGCATTGTAATAAAAAACCCCCTGAGAAATAGCAAATATATAGGGAAAGCTTCTCATCGTCACTTCAGTCAAAATAAATTAAAGACAACAGAATTAACATAACTCAGGATGGTCCCAGAGAAGTCCTGAGCATTATATTCAAGCATCACCTTGCAGGGGGGACCCTGCTCCCTCTGCCCTGTAGTGCCTGTCACCTATGGGGAGAGCAATTCACAGAGTTCCCAAGGCTAGAGGAGATGGATCTAAGTGCTGCCTAGGAACCTTTATAAATATGGGCAGCTGGACTCTCTTAAGGACTTACATATAAAGGAATTTCATATTTCATTTGCAAATTTTAGGAGAACATATAATCACATTTACAGCAGCAGATGATGTGACTCAAAATGGCACATCACTTATGGCCTCTGTAATTTCTGTTAT
>VYZP01032376.1:0-39537 GCA_013400635.1 Hypocryptadius cinnamomeus
AGAAGAACTGTCCTGCCTTCCCACCCTCAAATCCAAGGGACTGTGACTCACAACACGCAAAAGCCAATGTTAATCACAGTCCAAAAACGTACAAACAGGGCCATGCCATGAGGGACATCTCGTGCTGAGTTTCCCCTGCCCTGCCTGCAGCAGTTCCTTTTAGTTCCCACTCCAATATATCTTTAAGTGACAGAAAAACTCAGAGCACTGACTACTTTTAAGAAGGTTTATTACTCTTCTTCTGCACATATGTGCACAGAGACAGAAAGTTCTCCCTAAAATCGAGGAGAATACAAATCATGCACAGGTCAAGAAGGAGCCAACACAGTGAGTGATCAGACAACTCTTGATGAAACCAATATGCTGTTACATAAATCAGGACCAGAGCTTAAACACGACTGAAGGATGAACTTGTAAGTGGGTCACCTTATGCAGAGCATTATGAAATTAGTTAGCATTCTGCAGCAGCTCGCCATCCAACAGCTTTACATGATGAATAGGAATGAAGGCTGATTTATTGAAAAAACAAATTAAAACGGGAACAGCAATATATCCTGCCCGCTCCGCTGCGGAGCACACGGGGCCGTGGCTGCTGCTGCCTTTGATCACTCCAGCAGCTGCACTGAGAACACTCGGAGTGACTTTGAACACTCCCAGAGCTGTGCCTTTGATTGCTGCCAGAGCAGGAGTGTGGCTATTTAAAGAACGTGGTCAATATTCAGGAGATATCCCTCCCACCACTGCAATACCTCCCACCTGCCCTTAGCACTCAGGTAAACTCCGAAGATTGTGGTTATTTCTGGTGATTAACAGAGAGGAGGGAAAGGAGAACAACCCAGGACAGACATCCCAAAGCCAGTCACAGCAGTACCCCCTCCTGACACCCACCCAGAGAGTCCAGCAAAGCAGAGCTGCCAGAGCACTGCAGGACATGCCCTCTGCCCAAACACTGCTGGGCCTGTGATGTGCCCAGGTGATCTGGGTGCTCAGTTCATTTATTAGCATCGGTACAGTAAAAATAAAATATCCAATCCAAGACTTTCTATCAACAATTTGAATGTTTTCTCATAATGTTTTCCCATGGCTTTAAATTGAATGAGGGCTGACTTAGATTAGGTATATTCAAGAAATTCTTCCCTGTGAAGGGGGCGAGGCTGAGCAACAACCCCTCAATAACTGGGGGGTTGAGGCAGCCAAGCCTGAACTAACTCTGTGACTTGGACAGAGAGAGGAAGAGTTTGTATCCAAGCAGCATCTTGGAAATTTCACTCTACAAAGACTACAAATAGTAACAACAACAACAATAATTTACAGATAGACCAGCAGAAACCACAGGCTCTAAAAAGGCCAAACACTTTCCAAAAAATTTGGTTGTCAGGCGGCGACGGCCGTGACCTGGCTGTCACATCTGCAGAGCCCAGACAGGAGGAATTCCCCTGTGATGAAGCTGTGCTGAAGGAAAAGCCTTTTTCTAATGAACCACACTAAAGAAGTACCTTTTATGAGAGTAATTACTTCTTGCTGACAGACTTGATTTTTGTCGTCTTTTCAAGCTTCTTAACTGAGTTTCCACTGCACTTCAGAGAAAAAAACCCCAAATGAAAGGAGCATTTCCAGTAAAGCTTTTTGTGCATGCTGTGCATACACTGAAGGGGTGTCACCAAATGATTGTTTCAGTTTAGGTCAGGATGCCTAACACCTTCACACATATGAATCAACCACATGCCAGCTCCCAAAGATACTGTATTTTAAGAGGTGTGATCTTGCAAGTTACGCTTGAGCAGGTAACGGGTGGTGATAATTATGACAGAAATCCTAAAATCTTATTTACAGATATAGCCTCCAAGCAGAAAGTGGAGAAATCTCCCTTTTTAAAACGGAAATCTAGTGGCCATTTTAGAGCACCGTCTGCTGGGGTCCTGGCTTGTGTACAGACACCATGGAACCACAGGCTGCTGAAAGAGCAAGCGTGGAGGAACAGCCAACCTCCACACTCCTGTGGGATTTTGAGGAACTGAGCTTTAAACATAGCCCTGACACTGCAGCATCTGACACCAGCCATCCCTGAGGATCCACTCACCATCACACTGGGGTCTGGGAGCTCCTAAAAACCTGCTGCAGGCAGGGAACTGTGTCCCATAAGGAACCAGTAGGTATCTGGCTGTCCCAGTAGGGAAAAGCTGTCTGAGAGGTGGTGGAGACAACGCTCCATCTGGTATGGAGACATGGGCAGTGAGGGTCAGAGAGGGATTTGTGACAAGGGC
The DNA here is from genome assembly GCA_013400635.1 of Hypocryptadius cinnamomeus. Taxonomy (NCBI): domain Eukaryota; kingdom Metazoa; phylum Chordata; class Aves; order Passeriformes; family Zosteropidae; genus Hypocryptadius; species Hypocryptadius cinnamomeus. The sequence continues at coordinate 2,265 of VYZP01032376.1, forward strand.
ATGGAGGGACAGGACAAGGGGAATGGCTTCCCACTGCCAGAGGGCAGGGTTAGACGGGATTTTGGGAAGAAATTCTTCCCTGTGAGGGTGGGCAGGCCCTGGCACAGGGTGCCCAGAGCAGCTGTGGCTGCCCCTGGATCCCTGGCAGTGCCCAAGGCCAGGCTGGAGCACTCTGGGCTAGTGGAAGGTGTTCCTGCCCATGGCAGGGAAATGGAAGTAGATGATATTTAAAGTTCCAACCCAAAGCATTCTGGCATTCACACATTGTGAAACTGCATTTTATTTCAGCCTTGCATTGTTAATGTCTGTTAAGTCATCGCCCCTGCAGAGGAGCCATGGCAGGGCCACAGCAGCCCGGGAGCTTTGCTCCATGGACTCAGGCTAAGCAAAGAGTTTTCCAAGTGCCCCAGCCCAGGGAAGCCCAGCAGATCTCCAGAGCACAGGAACCACGGCCCAGATAATGGGATGGCAATTAATTACACAGCCTAAGAAGGAAACACAGACCCACCCCACGGGAGCAGCACGAGTGTCTGAGGACAGATACTGCGAGCAAGCACATCAAGAGCCCTCCATCATTTCTAAGGAGGGAGCAACCTCCTCCTGCACACATTCACTGTCTCAAGGGGATGGAGGGAGAACCCAGCACAGGCATCACATCTGCAAGGCAGCCACACCACTGCTCCTCCTGACATCCAGATTAAAGCACCACAGAGTACATCAACTGATAACACCAGCTACCAGGAAACCTGTGGAATAACTTCCTTTCCTCTCCATCACCCAACTCTGTTCCTAAGGGATTCCAGCCAGAAGCCCCATGCACAGCAGGACACCCCCCTTCCATCTCTGCCCCTCCAGTGCATCCCCTCTGGGCCAAAGGAGGTCAGTAAGTAAACCCCACCACCACTATGACTTTATCTCCTGGTGCACAGCACAAGTGGCAGAAGAAGAGCTGCAAACCCAGAGATGAATTTCTCTGGGAAAGAAACTGAAGGCCAAGTTCCAGTTGTAGGACCTTGCCCTGCTACAGCCCTGCCCACCCTGGAGCACCAGCAGCCCCTCGAGCTCCCTCACTGACTCTGCCTGTGTTTCACGTGTTTTTTTGAGAAAAGAATCCTGTCTTTCTTGAGCAAGTGTCAGAGATGATGAACTATGTCTCTCTTCCAGTGGTTAACAACTGTTAGAAACATGTGGTTAAGTTCTTTTTTATGCCACTAACTTCCAGTCACTGATGTTTTTTTAAGTCTGTGTCTTTAAGTTATTCCCAGGAACTTGGTCTCCTCTTCCCTTTTGACTATTTACATACTCTGTGAAATGTTTACCTAACTGAAAATACCATTTTTGCTTGCTGACTTTTTATTCAGCATTAATATCATTTTCTGTGGTGGGTATTTTTTGGAATGTTCTTAAATATTGCAAATCATTAACAAGCTGGATTGTAGAATCACATTAAAAAAAATAAATCACCAAAGAATGGGCACATTTCCTGGCATTAACATTTAATTCTAAGACCTCTGACATATGTAATATACAAAATTTCTAATGATGAGTGGAAGAGAAGCTCAGCTAACTCCCCAGCAGTTCAGCGGGTGGGATTATGGAGGCAGGATAACCACAGGGCAGGGACAAATGCTCCTTAACGTGTCTCTCATACCAGCAGTCAGTAACAAATTGGATTTTAGCCAGCAGAACTGACATCTGTCCTGTGGAGATTGAAACCATATAGCACAGCAGTCTGGTACCTTTGTGTAAGGTGTACAGAGGACACACCCAGGTAACTAATCCACTCTAAATGTAAGTAATCTACAGTAAATTTAATGATGAGTGAGCTTGTGCCCAGTGTAGGATTGTCAAATGGGAAAAAAACCCCAAACCAGGCAGCAGCTGAAGGCAGCTGATTTCTAGCTCCTGCCTCTGAAAGCCTTGCCAGTTTGGGCTGTGTGTGCTGCCCCTTTACTGGGAACACCTTTCCCTACCCTGTCACCTGGCTCTGCCCTCAAGTCACGACTGTTCTGCCAGCCAAGAAGAGGAACAACACTTGGATTGTTTCTCATGGAACAGCTTGACTTTCCACCCCAGACTCGTTCCAGGCTGGGCTGTCTGACTGATCCTGTGAGAAGCAGCAGCAAAACCCCGCAGTTCAAGCAAAGCCCTGGGTTTAAGCAGGCTCTGCTCAGCTGTGTTTGCTCCCCACGAGGGGTGGCCTGGCCTGAGGCAGCCTTGGCTGCAGGAGCCACTCCGAGGTTGCCGTCAGCCCACGGAGCTCGGAGCGTTCCCGGGGCCGCACCCTCCCTTGGATGTTTCATCAGCCACCAAGCCCTGCCAGACCATCCCAACGCATCCCAAAGAATTCCCCAGCAAAACAAGCTTCTGATTACCAAGAAACCAGGGAAAGCAAAGCCCCAGCAAACACCTCAGCAATTAAAGCAAACTGCTTTAACTGTCGTCTCCTTCCCCATTTCCCTAATGCCAGTGAGCAGAAAATACCCCGGGAACCTGGCGAGCCAGGGAGATTGCAGAGAGGAAAGTCCCTCCAGAAGGAGGAGAAAGCTCAGTGATCTGGCTTCAACTCAGGACATTTTATTCCAACACTAGAGAGAAATCATTGCAGGAACCTCAGCTCGCTCGGGTTATCCAGCCAGGCTGCCAGAACGAACTAATGCAAAACTTGTGTGCTACTTCATCTCTGCAGGAAGTTTGCCACCCCCAGATGACTTCTTAGAGCTGGACTACTTCAAACAAGCCACATTTTAAGGGGAACTGCACTAACACAAGCACTGAATTAAGCACAAGTGCCAACCCTCTACATTCTGCCGAAACATATTGTGAGGGCTTCCACTGCAGAGAACTCCAACCTAACTCTGCTTTCGGTCCCTCCTCATTTATTTATTTTAAATATCAGTAATCTCTCTCTCTCTCAGTCTCTCGTACGTCCTGGCTCGCTGGAGATCCATCACTTTGGGCATGAGTGATGGATATCATTAGTCTTGCATAGCTTAAGGAAATGGCAGCTGAAATATTTCACACTGAACATACTTCACAGTTTGAAATAAACCCATAAGGAAAATCTGCCAGAACACCTCAATTGCCTGATTTTTTTTGCAAACTGTAAAATAAACTTTGTCCTGAAAGCATAAGGAGGACTTCCCAGCTCTATTTTCCACAAATAAGACAAACTCCCTGCACAGTTCTGCTCTTTGCTGGGGGTTCTGCCCACTTATGGGGGAATGTGTTTTGGGGGTGATGAGTGTACAGTGCCTGACCTGTGGAAATGCTTGTCTGTCCCAACCAGCTTTAAATGAGACCAGCAGCACCACTAAACCAGGAAGAGCCCTTGTATCCTGCACGTTCTCCTACTGCAACACCCAAAATCTTGTCGCAACTTAAAGTCATTTCACAGAAAAAAGCAAGAACAAACCTCACAGAGACAGTTCCCTCGCACCCTTCCAGAGCCAGTACGAGCCCTTGGAAGGATGAGGTGGCACTGGTGGAGGCACAGTGGGGGAACAACAGGCACAAACAGCACTGTGGGGTCTGGGCTCAGAGATGGCCTCAGGAGCTTGGGAGACCTGGGGTCTGCCCTGCTGTCAGCACAGAGCTGATTTGGGTTCCTCCTGCATCCCTGTGGGAACACGCAGTGCTGGGTCACTCAGCTCAGCCATGGCAGGAGCGTGGATCCCATATCCCATGGCAGGAGCAGGGAGCCCATATCCCATGGCAGGAACAGGGAGCCCATATCCCATGGCAGGAACAGGGAGCCCATATCCCATGGCAGGAGCAGGGAGCCCATATCCCATGGCAGGAGCAGGGAGCCCATATCCCATGGCAGGAAGATGGAGCCCATATCCCATGGCAGCAAGATGGAGCCCATATCCCATGGCAGGAAGATGGAGCCCATATCCCATGGCAGGAGCAGGGAGCCCATATCCCATGGCAGGAGCAGGGAGCCCATATCCCATGGCAGGAGCAGGGAGCCCATTCCCCACCAAACCGGCAAGTGCTGTGTAGGTGTGAGAAACAAGGAAGTCTGCAGACTCCCCAAAAGAAAAAAAAAAAGTGTAAGATCTCCTTGAGAGACAGAGGAATTAAAGAAAACCATAGCAACAAGTCAGTCCACCTACCCAAACCACCCACCCACCACCAGTTCCATTTGCTGACGCACTTCAAAAACAAGCTGGCTCCTACCCGCTCTGGAAGGTGAGCAAGCCCTGAGAGCTCATTAAATTCCCTTCTCAGCTACTCTTGTGTGCCTGCAGCTAGTGAGCAAGTGGGATATAAATAGAAGTTATATAACAGTGCTTTGTTGATTCCTGTGCTTACCAAAAAAAAAAGCAGCATGACCTTGTTTTGCTGAATAGCTTTGCCTCTGCCTGCTCTGGGAGGACTTTAATCCTGCTAGGGATCATCTTGAAAGTTTATGTTGGACCTGGATCCCATGGAGAGGAATTGGGAGAATTACTGATTTACCTCCCTGCTCGCTCCTTGCAGGACCAGGATCCCAGTGGAATGCTGAGAGGAATGCCACACAGGAGGTGGTACCCAACCATGAACACCACGAGGCCACCAAGGCACAGCTGAACTCTGAGGTAGAGCCTCTTCTCTTTTTTTTTCCACCTACACTGCTCAACTGCACAGATGGGCACCTCAGAATCCAGCAGGAAACCTCCCTTTGGGAAAAAAGACTGGAGGATGTTCCCCAGGAACACCGATGGCCCAAACATACCTCAGGAAGCAGCAGGAGCTGCAGCTCAGGAGCAAAGACAAGGTGCTATCGCTACCATCTCACCTCATCCATCCTCAGTCTCACCTGGGCATCCAGAATCTCCCCTGCAGGAAGGATTCCTCACACTGCATTATCAGGGGAGTTGGGTTGTTTTGAACATGGTGGTATCCAACAGCTGAGGGACACTGAGACTTCACCATGCTAAATACATGAAAATATGTAGATGGGTGTGCTCCCACAGGCTTGGCAGCCCCATCTCCTTATGTGCTGTGGAGCAGCAGAGCATCAGGACAGAGGCTCCTCATGGCTACTGCAGGGCCTGTGCCTCCTCTGGAAGGCAACTCCAAGGAGGTCAGGATTTGCACAAGGTTTCCTTTTGGAGAGGGCTCTTTCAGAAAAGGACAAGATCTCTGCCCACAGCTGATGATGCAGGTCCTTATCAACAGGTTTTTTAATGTCATGTTCATGATATACTCAGAATTAAAAAAAAAAAAAAAAAGGTGTATTTTACCTTGAGGAAAAACACATTAAAACAGTGAAAGACACAGGCAGGTGATTGTTTAACATGTGCCAAGAGATTGCTGGTTGTGCACTGGGTTCCTACACAGGTATCACTAAACAATGTAAATAAAAGATATAGCATCCTGTATCACAGAATTCTGTCTGTTCAAAACAAACAGAAAATTTAAGACTTGTTTTATCAATGATCAAAAGTTTTCAAGTGCTATTTACAGAAGTTTAGTGACCCAAAGACATTCTTGCCTCTGCAGCCTTTGCCATTGCATACAGTTGTCTGTGCTCACTGCTATCTATGACTGCTGCAAATCTTGCAAGAAATAAATCTGATTTTAGAAGTCGAAACCACAAATTAAAGCACTATTGTGTCACTAAGCCAACATTTCACCCCGCCAGTACTCCTGTAATGTTTTGCAGAGTTTTCCCCCCATTTTGCAGGGCTGTTGCAGCCACATAAAAAAAGAAACAAAGTGTTCCTGCAACCAAATAGGACATTTTGGTCACAGTATTTCACAGCCAGTGCTACAACGAGCTCAAGGACATAAATTTGTCTTGAAGTCTCGGCTCTCTCAATCCCAAGGGCTGTGACTGACCAGCACCAGTGGCTGGTACCCCCCAGCTCTGGGCTTCCCTGGGTCCCCCAAGTGCCAGAAACACAAAGAACTGCATAGCTCTGGATTTAATTCCTTTTGTGCATCAATCCTGCAATTATGTAATAACTATCAATCATCTCTGGACAGTTGGAGGCACAGAAAAGGAGACCACAATTCACCCTGGTGGAGTTTCCTCGCTGGTGGCAATGCATGAGGAGGAATGCTGAGAAACATCAACTGAGTCCAAGTGTGGAGCAAGACCAGGCTGGGATGGGAGAATTTTGTGAGTCCAGGCCAGAATTCCCTACCAAACCTGACTGATGAGGAGCTGGCTGCTGAGATTTCTGTACCCATGGCACCTGCTCCAGGGACAGCACAGCCACAGCCCCCAGCCCCAGGGGGCACTCCAGGGAGGGCACAGGGATCCTCTGGGGAGGCTCAACCAACGAGCTCTGGACCAATCTGAGCTCAAAGCCTCAAGCTTTTTGCACTGTCACATCTCAAAGGAGCCTCACACACCCTGGTAAGCTCCAAGCCACCACTCCACAGAGCACTGATTCACTCCTGTCATGCTGTGATGGAGGCACAACTCTCCAGTTCATCACCACCAGCTCATCGGTGCTGTCTCGAGCCAGGGTGGCCCCTGCTCCTCATCCCATCCTCAGCTGCTTGGGGACAGAGCTGTGCAGCACACCCCACCATCACGCTCTGCAAAGAGCAGCAACTCTGCTCAGACGCCTTAAAGCCAGGAGCAAATCCCAATTCCTGAAAACAATCACCTTTTCCTTGTGTGCCACCTCCCACCACCCCATCCTCTGTGACTGCAGCCCACCTAGGGGACAGCAGTGGACAAAGGGGAACTGAGGCACCACCACTCTCCCAAGTGGCAGAGGTGCATTGTGTCACCTTGGGGCAGCACTTAAAAACTGCCTGAACAACCAATGTCATCAACCTCATTTTACCTTCCCCTGCTGAAAGCACCAACATGTGCGTGTGGGTAATTTGTCACGCAAGCTGACTTTGGAGAAGATCCCTAATTAAGGGAGCAGAGTCTCCATGGAGAGGTGTTATGTAAGGGACTTTACTTGCCATTAACTTCCACCGACCAAGGAAAGCCGAAACTCGGCGGAGGTGAGGCAGACTAACGGCACACGGAATTTTTATTTAGCAGATGAGAGACGAGCGCTGCAGGACGAGTCCTCAGCAATTTCCTGCCCTGTCACTCACTCTCTGTACCAGAGGAGAGCCTGGCCGTGCTGCCACGCGTGTGGGGAGGGACCGAGCGCTCATCCCTTCCCAAGGAGATGCACTCCAAGTGCCCACGAGCAGCAGCACCCACCAGAGCATTCCTTACCCTGGAGAAGGGAGCCCAAGGCAGCACCAGGACAGGAGCCAGGCACTGGCACCCAGGGAGCAGGGCAGGCTCAGCCCTCACCCTCTGGAGCAGAGCGTGGAGCATCCCCAGGGCTGCTCAGAACCGCTGAGCCAGCGCTCCCCAGGGGGATGCTCAGAGTTATATAAATTAATAAAGGGGTTGATGTAATTTGCAGCTCAGTGAGTCGCAGCATTTGTCAAGTTAATTTGTTGTCTGGTGCCGACCCCGTGGTTCCACCTCTGCTTCTGTCTCTGTGCAAACGAGGGCAGGCTTCCCACTGAAACCCAGGGTTCCTGCTGAGCCAGAGTGACAGCCACCACAAGGTCACCACCATCCTGCTCCCAAGCAACCTGACAGTGTTTCTAAGTTAATTCCAAAAGCTAAAGCCCAGAAAGTTTCCACCCAGAGAGCTGGAAGTGAGCAAAGACCTTCCCAGAAGAGCTAATTTGCCACATTCACATTCACCCCTGCAGCAAAACACGGAGCAGCGTGGGATTCAGGGTGCCACACAGCACCAGCTCAGCCTCCTTCCTGAGGTGAACCAGGAGCCTTTTCTCTTGTCCTGCTTCTCCCCCACATTCATTTTCTTAACAATACAATAAAAATCCCTCCTACCAATTACAATAAGGAACGTTCTGAGATTTGCTTTTCTGCTGGAGTTGGCAACCACCTACTTTGCCTACCCTTAATATTGGCCCTGCCTGCACCTAATGAAACAGCAACACCTATTGCAGTTATCCCTTCCCAGCATCATGGGGATCTGTTCTCCCACTGAAGCTCATGGGAGTTACCTGGGAACTCCCATTATTAACCATATTACAATCATCATGTGCAAGTTCCTGTGTGTTGGTACAAACCTTCTGCTGCACTCCAGGTGGAATCAATTTCCCGTGTGAAAACCTGGAGTTAAGAAAATGCCATGCAGGGGTGACACATTTCTGGCTTTGCTGCCAAAGAGCCTTTTTTACATAACCTGTCCCTATCCCACCACTTTCCTATTCTCAAAGGTCTGTAGATAGAGGCAATTGAAGTTCAGTAGAAATTATTCAAACTGAGCACAACTTGTTTGGAGCACTATCAATCAACAGCTGCTAATAATAACCAAAAAAATTGTGAAATGAAGATAAACTCTGTTAGACCTCAAAGACAAAGCTGGCTGCTTTGGCTAGGTGAACTTTCCCAATGACAAATGTATCTGATGCAAAATGAACACAGTTATTAGTCCAGAGACTGGGGATGACTCTTTCACTGGCACTTACTGGAAACTGCAGAACAACTGCAGAAAATCCACTCTGCATGCTGCAGAGGTTGCCAAGCCCTACCTACCCACTCTGCAAAACTTATCAAAGAACATTAGAGAAAGACTGGGATAAAACACAAGGAAAGTATCAGCTTAATTTTCCCAAGTGCATCTTGTTTCCATAAGCAGCCAAATTTTGCAGCATGTTTTGTAAAAATGAATTCCTGCTAAGGGGAGACCATCACTTTGCTGCACTCAGTAAATGTTCACTGTGTCACAGCCAAAGGCTGCTGCACAAAACCAATCAGCTCTGCAGATTAGCAAGTACCCACACAGCTCTCCTGAACAGCTGGGCTGCACCCAGGGCCCTCTGCATTGTGAGCCATTCTTCCTACGTGGAGACAGCAAAGCTTGATGACGAGTTCACTGTCTCAGGATACCAGTTTAACCTGGCCATCACATCCCTCAGCAATTACCCTGGGAGATAGAGCCCTGAACTAATGATTTTACTAAAGAGCAAGCCTCCACCTTCGCTTTGATTCCCAGTGTGGAGCCAGCTGTTCTCCCAGAAGTTAAGCTTTGTGGTTGGTGTTTTCCCCATTAGAGTTCTCCTGATTTGGCTCTCTCAAGCCCTGAGAGCTCAGAGTGCTGGGGATGTGCTGCTTCTGCCTGCCACTGCCAGCATCCCACGGGCCCCCATGTGCTGGAGCCACTGCAAGGCACCAGAAAACTCTCTCCCTACCACCAGGAGTTTAACCAACATGGAGGAAAGCCACAGAATACATCTATGCACTGATTATGCTCCTTTTTTGCCTTTTGCTACCAAGTCCATGGAGTGTTGCAGCACGGAATGTCCACATCCAACAGCTCCACGGGATATTTTCAATAACATCCCCTTTGTGCTTTGCATGCATGAGTAAGAGCTGCTGGGTGTGTCTGAGCCCTCAGAGCTCACAGCACTAGCTGTAGGCATCACAAGTCATTTGGTTCCTAAAACATTCTGTACTTAAAAGCAGTCCACACTCCAGCAGAGCCCTCTCCCAGCCCATCCCGCCGGAGCACGCACCCAGGCACTGCTGGCTGCCCATCCTACAGACACCTGCCAAGCACTTATTCCTGACTGGGAAAGGATGGAAAATCGCCACTCTGGGCTGTGGAGCACATCTGTAGGGACTGGAGTGAGCAGGACCTGGCAGCAGTGCACGGTGTGGGGCGGAAGATGCCCCGAGAGCCATCCATCACTCCTGACCACAGGGTTATTCCACAGCCTCCCAGCTCCCGTTCACAGACAGCAAATGCAAACTGAACCACCTCCCTTCTGGGCAAAAACATGTCTTTGGAGAGGGACTGCAGATTTTCCTGTTGGTTTTCAGTGGGTGAGCTAAGGAATCTGCTTCCAACACGGATTTGTGCACTGTGGAAGTGACTCTGCTCAATCCTTTAGCACTGAGGTCCAGCACAAGCAAAGGATCTCTCCACATCAGGATGGTGCAGTTTGTTTTTCCTTCCAGCATGACAGTGAGAGGTTACCTGAGGCTCCCTGAGAGCTGTAAGGATGAAAGCTCAGCTTCCTTTATATTAGAGAAGAGCAGGAAATTTAAAGGAGTGACTGTCCCCCAGGAATGTTAATCCTGCTATTGCAGTTTAAGGTGACACGGGATTTTCAACACTCAATTCCCACTTTATCCATTGCAAAGAAGTTTCATTCCAGAGCTTATACACAGGGGATTAATGAGGGCACTGATTGCAGAGACAGAGTGAAGGAACTCAGAGAACATTCCCTGTCCTCTCAAGGGAAGTTTGTATGGACACAGGAGGTGCTGCTGTAGGGATCCAGTGTGTGTTTCAACCACAGCAATCAGTTACAACTGGTCAGGACTCAGCCCCAGAGACAGAATGCAAACACAACATGTGCAGAGCTAAACAAATAAGATACCACAGATTCAATCATCTTTGTAAGCAAGTTTTGCTGTAATAAAGTTTTACTTTCCATTTGGAAGAGTGTAAGAGCTCGCTGGTGTGTGTTCATTAATCCACACCAGGGACAATTTTCTTTTAGGGGAATCTAACCCTTATTGAAAACACAGAAAGGAAGAACAGTGAGATTGCTGAGAATGGTGGTGGTCTGGAGTTTACCATACACTTATGTCAAATTCCAGTCTGAAATTTAACAGCTCGTTGTAAAAGTCTCTGAGCACGTTACACTTAAGTTATTTGTAAGAGCAGTCAATAACTTATCTACAAAGCTGTTTTATTACACATTCCTCTGTACTGCCCTGGGAAAACACCCCACGTACCCAGTGCCCGTGCAAACATTCAATAAGTTCACTTTTGCATGGCAGACATTAATATTTCCTTTAATTACAGGTCAAAGATCATTCAGATAATTTCCCCTCCCACCTCCTTAACCCTCTCAAATTTCCTGGATTTCATAAAAACATTTCCCTTCCCAACTAGGTTCAGTCACAAGATGGAGTTTTCCATTTCCCTACCTGTATCGTGGTGTTCCCACCTTCCAGCAGGGCAATGGCCAGCAGGATGCTCTCGTGGAAGACTCTGTCACTGGTGGCATTCATGATGAGATCTATGACCAGGTTGGAAGCACCTTCTTTATCCAGGTGGCACTGGACATCTGCCAGGCTCATCTCCCCTCGGCTCATTGAGCTCGACCCAGAGCTTCCTCCTGTAAAGGACAAACACGTTGGCACTGACCCCATGGGGATGGCAAGGCCAGGTGGACAGGGCTTGGAGCAACCTGAGATGGTGGAAGGGCTCCCTGCTCATGGCAGGGGTGGAACAAGATGAGTTTTAAAGTCCCTTTCAACCCAACCCATTCTGCAATTCCATTAGTGACTTTTTTAGCAACAGCATCAAATTAAATAAACTTCACTGTACAACTGACTTCAAATGGAATTTTTGCCCATTCTACCCCCCAATCTCTGCAATACCATGAAACAGTTTTCTTTCAGAAATGGTTAATAATCTGACATCCTTATGGGCATATGTCCTAGATATTATTGCAAATATTAAATTGATCAGGACTTCTAAGTACATTTATTAAAAGCAATGTCACAAACACGAAGCCAACCCAAGGCAGTCACTGAAAAGCACAAAGAACTCTGTCTGCCAGTTTTGCTCCCAACTGCAGCCACCCACATGGACAGTTTGACTTTCTTTGGGAGCTCACAGACAAAACCGGGAGGGAAAACATCCCAATTTGAGCTGTAGGGTGCTGACTGGTCAGGAACACACATCCCCAGAGCAGGGAAGGGCAGCCCCAGGGACGAGCAGAGCATGTCCTACCTCCCGGGCCGGCCTTGCCGGGGCCGCCGGCGGACAGGGGCCCGTTGCCGAAGGCGGTGAGGCTCTCGCGCCGGCCGGCCGCACGCACGTTGCCGTAGTAGCGGTTCACCAAAACCTGCCTCAGGGCCTCGCCCTGCATGCAAAGAGCAGAAGGAGATCACGATGGGAGCTCCACGAGCAAGCCAACCACCCACGTTCATCGACAGCAGGGCTGCTGTTACCAGTACCCTTCTTGCGGTGAGGGAGGGGGGACCGAAACCCTGGAGAGTTGGAGAAATCCACTGAGCAGCTCCTGATGTGCTAGGGCAGGCTGGGACATTGGAGGGGTCTCATGGGGCTCAATAACATTATGGGTTCCCCCATGCAGCACAGAGACAGCTGCAGTTCAGGTTCTGTGTACAGCTTTCTAGACAGATTTAATTTTCTGAGAAGTTCGTTTTAATTAAGTTCTATTGTCTCGGTCTCAAATGCAAAGGAGTGGCATCTGTACAGCACCAACACAAAATCAAGAGGTGGATTAGAGGAACACCAGAAATGGTTTTAAGGAACAATTTAATCTCCTCACACCTCTCCTGTTTTGCCACCCCACCAACCCTGCAGGGCTGTGCTCCGCTGTCCCTCCACCAGCAGCTGACGCGATCCATCAGCTGCCGAGCGGAAACCCAAGCGATCCCGCTGGATCCCGGCTCTTTGTTCCCTGCTGGCAGCTGCCCGAGTCACGCCAGCCCTCCCACCCCATCCCAGCACAGGGCAGGTCCTCACATAACCCCAAATCCTGGAGCACCCGCAGCTCCGGCACAGCCCCAGCGTGAGCCAGCGCAGATCCAACACCTCCAGGTGGAACATCACCCCACTGCTGCCACTGCAGCCTCCACAGGAATTCCCTGGGATTTGGGGAGCTGGACAAAGCTGGAGGCACTGCCAGCACACAAACACTGCACAGGGATTAAGGGATTTTTTAAGGTCTTTGTGCACAAAGGAGACCTGGGGATTATTGTCACTGGGAGCTCGTGCCCTGCTAATGGCAGCATGGTTACAGCAGCACCATTCCGGGACAGCGCTGCAGAGAGGAAGGAAGAGCTTTTCTGGGGATTCAGAAAATAAATAATAATTTTAAAAAAAATACCACTCTAGCCAAAAATAATTTCATATTAAAAATATGTCCAATGAACCAAAGCATCTTATCTTTAGTTCCATTCACAAAAAGTGCTTGTCACCGATTTATTGATTTTCAGTTGTATTTCAAATGAAATTAGTTGTCTGACTATAGATTCAAGATGTCATTTAATACATTAGCTGTTATGAAAGTGAAGTCTTACTCTTTAAAATTTCACAGGAGGCCTTTAAAACACAAGTAAATGGAACAACTCAAATGTGCATTAATTGGGTTGTACAGAACTCCAGCCCTGCTGCAGTCCCACTGATTTTATACACAGCTGCCACTCACAAAGGTCACTTCAAGAGATCCTTATACTCCAAAAGAAAAAAAAAAAAAGACAAAAGCCTGTCTGATAATCAAGTTCTTTAGCAAATTTCAGAAATCACTTCCACGGAGAAGCCCAACACATGCCTGAGCTGGTGAGGGATCTCTGCCCTCCCCACAGGGCTGGGGCTCAAGTCAGGGCTCCCACTGCCACCCTGTCACCACAATCAAGAGCTTAGAAACAGTTCCTGTGGATTCTCAGTGTGAAAGCTGCAGCACAGGAGCTGCATTTCATGGGATCAGATGGGGAGGGAGCAAGTGTCAGGGAACAGGATGCAAAATAAACACAAAGTCAGTGTTCCAACCAGCTGCTTCCAAAAGCTCCCAAACAACAGAAAAAAAGAAAACTCCTGTGGAGGCAACAGTAGGAGGAGATGAGCACTTCTCCAAGGGGCATACGCTTCCCGTCACCGCTTGGGCCAAAGAGTGAACACGTGGGAGAGGCAAGAGACAGCTCAGGAGCTCCAGCAAACCCTGTCCTGGAGGAGCTCCTGCGACTGACAGCGACACGAGAGTGTTTAGTACACGAGGCAGTGCTTTATCCACCTCCCTGTTCCCAGTCTGGCAGGTGAGGGAGGCTATGTGACAGAACAAGGCCAAGCCAGACAAAAAAACCCCTGAACTACATCTTCCTTGTACAAGAGCACTGACTGAAAAGGCAACTTGACACCCAGATGGGCCCTAGGACACAAATGGCTACAAGGGAGCTCTCACAGCACCTTTTCCCACCTCTGTTGAACTAACTGGCAGTCATCCTGTCAAATGGCATTTAAACCAGGGATTTTTACTACTTACTACAAAGATAACACATATCCAGCCTTGAGAACAGCTGCTCAGCAAACTCCACCTTGCCTGAATTCAGGAGGGCAACTAAAGCTCTTGGAGCTGCCCCCAGATTCTCCTTCTGGCCCTTTGTGGAGCAGGAGGTGACTTCTACTGCATGGCCAAAATAGTTGGGGTGAGTGGAGAACTGAGCAGGACAGGCACCTCTGGTGTCTGTAGGTGTTGTGTATCCAAAACAGGATAAATCACCGGAAAATACAGCAGGAACAAGTACCAAGCAGTTGTTTCTAGTCAGATTGTGCTGATCCAGGTCTGGCAATACACAGTCACCAGCATTTCAAACTCTAACTGGGAAGAAAAGCTTTGGTTCCTACAAATTTATCCAAACCCATGGTATCAGCTAACAAAATATGAGTACGTGATCAAAGCAGAAGGGAGAAAAAAATAAGTGGTATTTAAGAAATGTTCCAATTAATTCAGCTGCAATGCTTGGCTCCAGAACAGTTCTTTAACCATCCTGTTAGTGCTGTGCACCACTTTGGAGGGCAGTGTGCAAACAAATATCAGATGTTTGGCAGTAACCAGAAAAATCAAATATGGTTCCTAGGAAAAAACCCAACAGCGTCCAGTTTCATCTGCATTCACACCAGGTAAAGTAAGAGTAAGTCACACAGAAACACCACTGTACATGCATCAGCAATGCAGATGCAACACACAACTCTAAGTGATATCAGAAACCTGTTAGAAGCTTTAAAACAGAGCATCTTTAATATTTTAGAGTGAAGCAGGTATAAGTTGCTGCTGTTGTGTTCCCAGCTACAAGAGCAGAAGAAATGGAGAAAGGGACCAACGATGCTGACTTTGCAGCTTGGCTGGCTACAAAGGGGTGGTGTGGCCAGAGGAGCCAACTCCAGGAGCACTGATGAATGTCACTTCACAATGGAGTCATATCAGCACCCACGGGGAAGGTTTTGACACTGGGAATGGACCAGACCAGGACCTGAGTTCAATTTGGAGCAGCCAAGCACTCGTCCCTTCCATGTAACCCCAGAGAAGGGGCTCCAGCACCTCACTCTGTTCACATGGCTCATTTTTTGGATTTTCCAGCCAGCATTTAACCACACAAGTTTCTTACATGACTTAGGCTTCACTGTTTACAGGGGAAAGGGAGAGATGAGTTCTGAATGTGCTTGACTGCTGTACATACCCTTCTATGATCCTCCAGTTGCCTCTGGGGTAGAGTTTGATCAAGCTCCTGCTGTGCGTGCAGAAAGTTCATTTTAAAGCAGAACAACACTCAAGAGAGACCAACATCTTGGCACTCATGGGGAGTACTGGGGGAGCCACAGCTGGATGCGAGGGGGGAGATGAGGGAGATGGACTGACAAGCCACCAAAACAGGACACCTGCCCTCTGCCAGCCCTGACCCCTCTGCTCTGCCACCCTCACACCCCCCTGGCATGCACGTGTGCCAGCAGTGCTCCAGGGAACACGACTCTGCCTGGTGCCACAGCTCCCAGGGACACACCCCGGTTTGGGGGGCTCAGCCCACGCATGCCCATGCACAGACACACAGGGACACCCCCCAGCCCACTGGACACACACCCTGGGGGTGAGGGACTCCAACACATCCCACCGTGGTCACTGAAACTCATTTGAGACTGGGGAGGGCTTCTGGCCCAGCCTGGGGGGCTCCCTTCCAATGGCCAGGATGCCAGTGGGGAGACACTGAACTGCCCCTTGGCATGGGCACATCTCCAAATCAAATCTCTCTCACTTCAGATATTCATTTCCAGGAATGCGACTTCCACTTTGCAAAGCTGAAGCACATTGGGTTTTGCTGCTTTAAAGCATCTCAAAAGGTGTAGAATAACAGCTCTGTACAGGGATCCATCAGAAACCAGGAGCCATCTCCCAGACATCTCAAATCCATTTGATGACCACTCAGAGTGAGTTTCAGGTTACATTTAAACACTATTCCACAAAAATTACAAATACAAAGGCCTAAGCCATCACAAACACTTCTTTTTCTACATGATCTCACATTTATAAAAACTTCACACATCAGAGAATCAACACTCGCCCAGATTTAGACTTCCATGTTGTTGCATTTAGATTTGCATTGATTTGGCACCCAGTTGTACAATCTACCAATGCCATGACTGGATGTCCCATGAATTTCAAAGGAATTTAAGATTCGATAAATTTTCCTGCTTTCTTTTTGGCAAATAATCTATTCATGCACATAAAGGACATGTTTCCACATATCCAATTCCCTCACAACCAGTGGCCTTGACAATGTGCAGTGACCCTGAGCTTGTCCACTGGGGCATTTTAAATGGGACACCAATTGCTCTGGAGTTATGAAGCTTCCACTAAGAACTTCCTTTTCCTTAAAGTATTGAAGTTTTTAAGTATGTGAGGCAAAGGGAAAACCAAATTCTGCATTAGGAACCAAAATGAAGTCTCATTCTGCCAATGTAGGAAAATTTGAGAGGAGACTTTTCCCAGTGCCACCCTTAAAGAATAAAGGAAATGGCTGAAAGGAACAGACTTAGGATTATCTTACCATTTTTAAAATATTTTAGACTACCACGCTGATGTTGTATTGGATTAAGGCACTTTAATAAATCTACTTATTTCCACTGTCTAACACCAGGCAGGAACACACATTTCACAGGGGTTTTTACCAACAAGACACTCCACTAGGACTAGTGAAACACCAATATTTGTGTGCTGTACAAATATAGGTGGCTGACACACCTCTACAGGGCTCTCCGTTTCTGGAGCTTGCGGCAGCTAGTTGAAAGTAAAATGCAGAAAAATTAGTCATTCCTCCAGAATCCTTCATCCCAACAGCAATCCAGTGGTCAACAGTGAGGGGAAGGGAGCTGGCAAAGCACTTGACTTCAGCTGAATCATCACAAATGAATTAGAGCTGTAATTACTGTTTACACCCTCCCACCCTGCCCCTAAAAGGGCCACATTTGGCAAATTTCACAGGTATCCTTTGAACATCCCAAACTGCTTTGCATGAACTCAGAGGCACGAGCAAAAAAACGTAGTTGCAGGTGCCCAGAGCACTTTTGGGGACCACACCCCCAGGATCTGTCACTGGAATGCTGCACATCCACCCCAGTGGGGAGGAGGAGGAAGCCAGGGCTGCATATCACAAAGGTAGCAGCCTTATAATTTTAGCTGGAAAAAATGTATTCTGTGGATTCTCATCTATAAACATACTTTTCTCAAGATAAAAGATACACGACACAGCACCAAACAGGAGCAACGAAATAAGGGCCTGAATGGTGACAGCTTTTCAAATTTAAAATGCTGATTTTCAGCTGAAACAGATGAAGACAAGTAACTTTTATCTAGTCAAGCACAGACACACAACAGAGAACTGAACATTCAAACTCAACTGCTGACTTAATTGTGGGGAAATTGCTCTAACTTCTCCGGAGCAGACACCAGGAAACAACACTCTCACAATCCTGTAACCCCAACCTGAGCCAGGCATTCCTGGCCATGTCTGCCACAGGACAGACAGACCAAGGGAGCACAGACTGGAAGAGCAGCCCAGCACCTGCTGCACCCTGGGGAGCGCCCAGCAAAGGCAGAGGGAGGCCACAGATGCAGCAGAAGGAATAATGAGACTCCACTTCCCAGGAAGGAGCCCCAGGAGCGAGCACTTCCCCTGCAGGGGCTCCTTGGCCAGGAAAAAGACCCTTCTCCATTCTCCTCCTAAGGGACTTTGCTCCTGCCCAGCTCCCATGGCCTTTGGTGGTGGCTTCCTTGCATTGTCACCGCTCCTGGCCACATCTCAAGCATGCAACCCCCTTGTGTGGCCAAGTGGAAGCAGGCAGGGTTTAACCCAGAGGAGCACAAGTGAACAGGAAGCAGCTCGTTCCTGCAGAGGAACACACCGTCCTGCCCTGCCCTGCTCCCAGGCTGGAGCCCTGACAGCTCACGGGGAGCCTGGGCACATTGTCCCACTGCACAACCTGCCTGGGGCACAGGAAACATCCCTGCCTTCCCCAGAGCCAACAGCAGCAAGGAAACCAGGCCTGTTCCCCTGCAGGGGAAATGAGGTCCCTTCCTCCTGGGGAGGGGAGACTGAAGCTGACAGGTCAAGTGGACATGACTGCTGGAATCAGGATTCCAAACAAAAGTTTCCTTCTGGGCACTGGTACAGGTTTCCCAGAAAAACTGTGGATTTTCTATCCCTTCAAGTGTCCAAGGCCAGGCTGGATGGAGCTCTGAGCAGCCTGGGACAGTGGAAGGTGTCCCTGCCCATGGCAGGGGTGGCACTGGATGAGATTTAAGGTCCCTCCCAACCCAAACCATTCTGGGATTCCTGGGCTGATACCTTGACCCCATTTCAACCAAACATACATTTACATTTTGGGGCTGAAAAGCAGCACAGATGAAGAATCACATAAAATTGATAGTTTGCTCCTTCCCAAGCTAAAATTACAAATTCCAGCTCACAAATTCCTGTGCCCTCCCTCTGTGGCACAGACAGCACATCAGAGCCAGCCCCACACACTGACCTGGCAGCAAAACCACTGCCCTGGGCAATGCCCACATGGATCACCCACAGCAGCACAGCCCTCAGCCATCTTCCAGTAAGAACATAAACTCCAAATCCTGAAACTGTTATTCTTTGAGTCCAAATGGGGTCAAATAGCAAAGAATTATTGAGCTCTTGTTCCTGAGCTACACTTTGCACTCTCCTGTGTGTGCTGCAACAGCAAAATATCACCTTATGCTTTAGAAGGATTGAACAGGGTGGGAGAGCAGCCCAAAGCAGCCATTTTCCAAGATTTCTTATGCCTTCCTATATTTCAGCTCTCCAGCTATAAGAAAGGGATGGTTTGGGGGGCAGGTTTGTGGAATACCAACCACAGCCAGGTGATTAGCAGGACACAGTGGACAGCTTTTCAACTGGAACCCAGTGGGTGGCCGGGTCAGAGTCCAACATCTGTGCTTTTTACAGGCAGTAGGGAAAGGTCCTTTCAACTTGCTGAGCAAAACCATCTCTCTTCCTTTGAAGTTTCCACTCCCCCAAGGCTGGCCAACAAACCACTCCTCATGAGCCATGACTGGAGATGCACAATCTCTGACCCTCTGGTGACCGCAGTGCTTCCAGCATCCACTTCCCCAGCACAGGCCACGTGTGCTTCCCAGAACAGACTGTCTGACTCAAGAGGGATGTATGGCCCTCAAAAACCACCAGAGCACGTGACAGCTCCAGGGTGAATTCAATTTCTGAGACACAGATGAGCTTTCTATCCTTTTCTTTTACAGTTTGGAGGAATTCTTCAAAGTTTTAGTCTCATTTGCTTTCAAAATAACAATCACAATGAAGATTGCTGAATCCTGCCTTCAGAGAAAATTCAAAATACTGCTGTGATAGAGTAGAAAAAGTTAGAGGAAAAGCAGAAAGAATTTCATTCAAGTTTGAAGCATCAGAATTGCTTTTCTCCACTTTTTTTACCCAGCTATGCAGTGAACACCCAGACCACTGAGCAGTGAAAAGGCCTGAAATGCATTTAAATGGCTGGTGGAGATTCCAGTTCACAGACTGGGGCTGCTTCAGAGAGTGGCTTCAGCAAAACAGGCTGGAAAACTGCTCACACTGTAATTAATGAAAGGGAAATCATCTGATCAGAAAACACACATTTGTGTGACTGCACAAACACACCTTCAAAAATCTGGTCCTTTGCTCTTCAGCCTCACCAGAATCTGGAATTTTGACAAAATAATGGACAAACCAGAACAATTCCAAGCACCAATTTCCTACACTTCAGACTGCCCCAGAGTCCAAAGGACTGAGAGGTGACAAACCTCAGACTTCTGAACTGATGACATTTTCCAATGTCATCACACAATTCCTCCTCACAATTCCTTCAGGTCTCTCCAAACATCCTCTCTCCTGTCCTGGGAGGTCCTTGAGCTCAACACTGAGCACTCTGAGGAAGCTGAGCCAAACTCCATGGATTTGGCTCCATGGACAGACAGTGGTGAGGAGTGGGATGCCCTGGGCTGTGCAGGAAGTCAGGTTCAATCACTGAGAGGTCCCTTCTGTCCTGAAATCTGTGAATTCAGGAACTGACCCAACCCCATGCATATGGCATCTCATTACTGGGGTGGCAGGGGGAGACATCTGGCAGAGAGGAGGAAATAAAATGCGAAAACACAACTGCAGAGTCAGCCAAATTGCACATTAAGCTTTTGATAGCCAGGTTGTACATCCAGATGCGAGGAACTAGAGTGAAGATCTCAGATAAATGATTCTGAAGCCTCTGTCTCAGCTCCTGCATTGCCATCTCCAGTACGAGCTGGAATTTCAGTGGGAATGGTTGCTCAGACCGAATCCTGCAAGTCCCTTTCCACTTTTTCCTCCCTTCTCTGAACTTCTCTGCTCTTCCCTTTGAAATACCATCAGCTCTTCCTTGAAAGGCACACAGCAAAAGCATCACCTTGTCTGATTCGTGGCAACAGACTAGAGCACAAATTATGTTGCTGTCCTTCACAACTCTTTAAAAATACCACAAAACTCTGTGCAGCTTCCTTGCCAAGTCCCCTTTGTAAAGCCAACACTGTTACCTTGTGGAGCTGAGGAGAAATTTGGATAGGAAATTTCTAGCCCCTGCAGATGATCTATAGGTGTTTGTCAAACAAGCATTTGACTTGTTATGGAGAAGTTTCAGGGCAGAGGGGAATAACTGGGACCCAGGAGCACTGAACTGCTTTGACAAACTTCCCACGTCCCATTTCCCCCTGTACAGACATTGCATTTTCAGGGATGGAGGATCTCAGCCCTGCCTAAACCAGGCAGCAGCAGGAGATGTGGGGCAGCACCCTGTCCTGGCACAGGTCCCCCAGAAGGCATGTGGGATTTTGGGGGCAGGGGCAGCCCCCCAGCTCCCTGGCCCTGTCACACACCCAGGGCAGGGACACGGCTGAACATCCTCCCTCACCTCAGGGAACGTGCAGGGATTTGTGCACTGCCAGGCGAGGAGGTGGCAGATCTGCCACAAGGGCTGCCAGTGCCTGCACTCCAAGGTCACCAAGGTCTACCTAGGGGAATGTCTTCCCTCGTTTTCCAGAGTTTTCAGTGGAGAAATCATGTTTTAACTTGGGCTGGGACTTTCCAGGAGCTGGAGACCTCAGTGTCTGCCATTCAGCAGGAGTGCAAGCACTTCCTCCTCTTCAAAACCTCAATCCTGCAGGACTTCTACTGAATACACTGAGAACTACCTTCACAACACATTTTGCAGCAGCAGTTTTAATGAGCAGTAAGATGGTATAAGTACTATTTTTTTGGTGACAAGTAACTGCAAGAAATGTTCCAGTCTCCTTTTCCAAGGAGCTCACCAATTCCAGTCCGTGTTAAAAAAAAAAAAGAAAAAGAAAAAGCCCTGTCCAAAGATCGCAGGATTTCTCAAGGGGAAAAAAAAATATAAGGCAGCCCACAAAAATTTATGAGTGCCTGCATTTCCTCTGCTTGAGACATAACAAGTGAAGCACTGTCTAAGTGCAAAATACACAAGAGAAATGACTGCAGAGTAAGATCTCTAAAAGGAAAATAATTCCCAAGTGAAGCTTTGCAGCTCTGAAGAGGTTAATACATTTCCTAACTCCAATCAAAAATGCATAAAACAGCACATATTTTGCGCCTTAGCATTGGAATTTTAGTTTATCATAGATAAAGAGCAGGGAAAAGGTTAATTCAGGCAACCTCTTTGAACCAGGATTTTCAGTTCCCTTTTCATCTACTTGAAACCTCAAGACTAACACAAAGAGGTGAAAAAACCCCAAACCTAAACTCTACTGAGTGGGTCTGCAAGTGCATTTCACTGGCTAGAGCTGCCTGTAGATATATCAGCTGCATAAAGAAGTGTCACTACTGAAAAAACAGATAAAACACCAACACAACCCTAACAAATAACTAAATAACTACAAGGGAAACTCCGTGCCGGATTTGGTTGGGTGGTTGCTGGCCCGTACCCCAGAAACAGCACAACACCCCCATTTCACCCTGGAAATTGAAACAGAGCTGCACTGGTGTGGGGTCAGGCTGGGGGGAAGCTGAGCATCCTCACTGCACCCTGGAAATTGAGCTGCAGTGGTGTGGGGTCAGGCTGGGGGGAAGCTGAGCACCCCATTTCAGTGTGGAAATTGGACTGTAGCTGCAGTGGTGCGGGGTCAGGCTGGGGGGAAGCTGAGCACCCCATTTCAGTGTGGAAATTGGAATGTAGCTGCAGTGGTGCAGGGTCAGGCTGGGGGGAAGCAAAGGACCCCATTTCAGTGTGAAAATTGGAATAGAGCTGCAGCAGTGTGGGGTCAGGCTGGGGGGAAGCTGAGCACCCCATTTCAGTGTGGAAATTGGAATAGAGCTGCAGCAGTGTGGGGTCAGGCCGGGAAGCAGAGCCCAGCCCCAGCCCCAGCCCCAGCCCGGCGCTACCGGC
Organism: Hypocryptadius cinnamomeus; assembly: GCA_013400635.1. Taxonomy (NCBI): domain Eukaryota; kingdom Metazoa; phylum Chordata; class Aves; order Passeriformes; family Zosteropidae; genus Hypocryptadius; species Hypocryptadius cinnamomeus. The sequence goes on from VYZP01032376.1 coordinate 24,752, forward strand.
GCAGGCCGCGCGCCAGCCGCGGTGCCTGTAAACATCCCCGCCGCCTTTATTGGCAATTACTGCTGAAGGTCACACATCAGCAGCGGGCCTAAATTCCAGGAAAAAAGGCTCTTCTTATGTAACTGCTGCCTGAATGTTGGCAGGTGCCCAGCGGAACAGCTCACTGCAATGTGGCTGGGAGGGGAAAAAGGAATATAAAAAAAAAAAAAGGCAAAGTAGGCCATCTCACAGCGCGATCGGCATCCTGCGCGTGCCACCTGCAGGTCAGCACCAACGGGGCCCTGCCTGGCAGGCCATCAAAGATTCATGGCTTCTCCAGGACGGGTGTGTTTAGTACCCAGGACTCGCATTGCAGGTGGAAACTGGGCCACGGTGTCCCCAAACGGCAGCCCTGGCCGGGAGGATGGACAGGAACCTTTCCCAGTGCCCCGCAGGGAGGGAGCCGCGCTGGGCTGGGCTGGAGCACAGGGAGCCCACGGTGCAGCTCAGCATGCAACACCAGGAAATCTGCATTTGCATCACGCCTGCACTTCTCAGTGGGCTGGGGATTGCATTAACAGCACATTAAGCTGTCGTGTCTAATTACAAGCAGGGTTTAGTTCTTGCTGTTGTGTGAAGATTCACGCTTGGTGGAAGAATTCACCTGGGCCCTGCAGCCCTTCCCTGAGACAGCAGCACAGGGACCATCAGGAACAGGATTAGAGCAGCTCCAGCCCAGGAAGGAGGCCACCAACAGAGACTCGGCCCAAGGGCTTCTAAGGACAATGCCCTGCCTTGGGGTTTTGGCTTTATCACCTGAGACACCTGCACAGAGCCCATGTCAAACACACCCTGTTGAGCCCTTCAGCCCCTGCTCCCACCCCATGCTCCAGGAGAGGCAAAGAGCAGCCACAGCACAACCCAAAGGCCAACTCTGAGCTCACAGCTCCCCAAAACCAGGAGAGAACCAACACAACCGTGGTGCCACTGTGGTGGGACACAGTAACTCATGGTTTGGGTTTTCTATCAATGCTCCACTGCTTCTCCTTGGAAAACTGCAGGTCCTCCCTGTCCCTCCTTTCCAGTACAAAGGGAATTACACATAAATCCTCAATAAAAGTATGAGTTAGGACAGCAGCACTGCCTCTGCTGTTCCTCCCTCTCCACTTCTCCAGCACCCAAAGCCCCCCAGCTCAGCCCAAAACTGTCTGGGGCTGGTGCCAACCCCACACTCAGGGGATTTCCTACCACTGGGTGAATCCCAGCATTATTCACCCACTTCCAAAGGACACTCCCTTCTTCACTCACAAAAACATTGAAGAGGATCTGTCATGACTTTCTGTCACGACTTTCACTAACAAACACATGGATCTCCTGGCATTTTTTATATCCTCTCTTTTTGGGACCCACTGCTCGCTGGGATTACCTTGCAGGACACAACTAAGATAACTCAACCTACATAAAAAGCCACCATGAAATCATGCCAGCAACAGTTGCTTCAGTGGAGCTTCCCCTGAGGGAACAAGGAGCATTTCAGCTGATCAAAACAAAGTGTGCAGAGTTTTGACAGAAAAGTAAGCTAATAATCTTACTAATAATGCAGAGTTTTGTATTCTTTGCCCTAAATGTTTACAGTTTCCAGGGCAGACAAGGAAGAAAAAAGGAAACCAGAAAACCCCAGGATTTCTGAGACTTGCCAGTGGTTCCAGCTCCATCTGAATCCCTTTCCCTATGCAGCCAGTGCTCAGTGCTGATGGTTATACACACACCTGCTCCTTCCATGCACTTGCTCCATTAAGGAGCAATAAAATTCCTCCTTTGCAGCCTCCAGACCAAATCCTAAATTGCTCTGCACGCTCTGGCTGATTTACTGCAGGCAAAGACAGCACATCACAGCCAGAAACCAAAGGGGAAAGAGTTTCACATTATGACTTAATTTGCAATTAAACAATTCAACTTTCTCTCTGAAGTTTCTCCAAGCTAAAATTATACATATACACACGTGCTATTCTGGAAAGCTGCAGCAGCACATCATCCAAAGGACCTGGCCTGGTGGAAACATTTCTGTGCTACAGGTTAACTTCTGGAAACCAGAGTAGACTACTGCTGTGTATGCCCCAGGTTAAAAGGGGAAAAAACTGGGTTTATTAACAAAAAAAAAAAAAAAAAAGACAGCAGAGCACCTCTGTAATGCCAGAAATGTGTGTGGAGCTTGGAGACACACCTGAGATCTCATCCCAGCACAGCTCAGAGGTGATGGTAGGGCAGCAAATGAACATGTGCAACAAGAAATTTGTCTTTCAGGTCAGAATCAGACTCTGGGCAGAAAGCAGTGATGGGAAACCAGTTTCTGAGGAAAAGGACCTTCAGCTCCAGCCCTAAAAGCCGCCTGAACAGAAAACACCCTCCAGGCCAGCTCTGGGTGATGTGCACAGTATTTGTCTACTTTAGTGACAAACAGTTTGGCTTTCAAATCCATTTCACCAGGCAAGGTCCCCAAATATTTCATTTTCAGAATGAAGTTTACCCAGTGAATTCAGGTGCTTAACATCAAAATTAACAAGTCACACTGTAAATTGCTTTCTGTAGATTTCATTACCTACTCCACTAAATAAAGGTCAGAAATGCTTTAGACATTTTAAGTGGTTGAGCTTTGTTCCAAATAAAAGGCTGGCTTGGGAGAGAACACAGGAAACAAAGCACTGAGAGGAAAATATTTCTTTTTTCCGTGGTATTTCAGTAAAATAAGGTGCCAGTCAATCACTTTCTCAGTATTATACATTTATGCAAATTCCACACCCACACCAGGGTTTTTTTGAGCTGATGAGGAAGTTGCACGGCAGAGGCAGCTCAGCTCCCTCCGCCCTGCGCTGCTGCCCCAATCAGACACCAGGCTTGTCAGAGTCCTTGGAAAGCTCCATGTCAGTTAAACTCCAAGTTTTGCCTCAAAGAGGGCTTTTCACCCACAAACAGCTTCCCAAGTCACCGATTCCTCAGGGTTACACACCACCCATCCCGTGGCCTCGCAGCCAAACCCCACTGGGGCACAGCAATGCTCTCACCAGCTGCAGGAGTGCCACTTTCCCTTCCTGGGAAAAGCAGCAGCACAATTTCTGCCCCTCCCCAGTCCCACCTGCACCCACCTTCCTCCAGCTCCTGCATGGGCACCACTGAAGCTCACTATTTAGCTTTCCAAATAAGAAGAAATAACCCCTTACACTGACACAGGAATGGTGGCCAAGTGCTAAATGCTGACTGCTCAGAGCAGTTCACCCTCCAGATCTGATCCTAAACTTCACAGGATCTACCATGGCACCAGCTGACTGCAGAATACCAAAAGTGATAACTCCATCTGGATTAATATTCCAAGAAATGACATATGGAATTAGTTATGGTAACTATTCCCAGGATAGACACACAGCAGACCGAAAACTCCACTATTCACTGACACAGGCACACAAATCAGAACGCTCAGTGCTGCAGAGACAGGACAGATCACAGGGCTACTGGTAAAACAAACACCATAGAAACAACACCGGAGAAAAGAAATAAAATTAAAACCTCAGCATTATCCAATTCAATGGTAATCTGCTGGGAAAGAAAGAAGGGGAAGAATTGAAAGCAAGGATTAGTAAGAGAAACGGAACATAAATTTAATGTAAGGATCTTATAAATCATTTAACACTTTAATGCTGCAATCCAACATTATTTCTGCAGTGGGCATGAGGAACATCTGCCAGCACTGGGTTAGGGAACAGACCCTGCTGGGAATGCTGTGCCAGGCAGCTTGGGAGGCAGGATGTACCCTGGCTTTGTTCCCGTGCCAGGGACAAACCACGTGGGCTGGCTGACCCAGAGCCAAGGACTTCAGCCTTGGGCACGGGAGTGTCACGAGCCCTGAGCAGCAGCAGCAGCTCAGGGGCTGCATTTCCACACTGGGAGGGAAAATGGAGCTTCCCAGTGCGAGTCCTGCAGAGCTGAGGAGAGTCAGCTGGTAGGCACCCGGAGAGACGTGCATGAATGACATGTTTCAGCACAGTGAAAAACTTGGGTCTAGCCTACACTGTCAATGTAGTGCAGTTTTGTGCCTATTAAATACTCCACAGTATGCTCCCCGTCACTGAGCCATCCTGAGCGCGTGCCAAGCGAGGAGTCTTCAGCAATATGGAAAAATTTGAGCCTTCCCACAGGCTTCTGTACATCTGTGCTCTGCCCACGGGTTCTGCTCGCTGCTGAGGAGCCCCAGCTGTGGGACCTGGGTGACAGGAGCACGCCCTGTGTCCTCCTGCACTGCCCATCCTGCTCAGGGACACGGGCCAGCAGGGTGAGGTGATCTGTGGGCTGGGAGAGTCACAGCACAGGAGGAGCCCCGTGCATCCTTACATCCTTATGTAAGTCAGGTTGCTCCAGACAGCACCACGTGAGGCTGCAGCAGGACCACAGGCACTGCCAGAACCTCCCCAGAGCTCTGGGGCTGGACACGGGTGGGGAGGGACAGCTGAGAGCCCTGGCACAGGGACAGGACAGGGACTGCCAGAGGTTTAAAGGGGTTCTTAGGAAGGAATCCTACCCTGTCAAGGTGGGGAGGCCCTGGCACAGGCTGCCCAGAGAGAGAAGGGATGGCTGCCCCATCCCTGGAAGGGCTCAAGGCCAGGCTGGGCTATGGAAGGTGTTCCAGGGAGGGAATTGGGTCATCTTTAAGGTCCCTTCCAAGCCAAGCCTTCCCATGGCTCTGTGCTTGTGAGGTCAGTGAGCTGCTCACAAGGGTGAGCTCTGCACCTCGATGGATGGAACCACCTCTAGGCAGGGACTCCAGGATTTACAGCGGGGTTTTTACAATCTAAGAGGGGTTTTTCCTTCTCTTTTTTTTTTGTTACACTACAGGATGATTTTAAAAACAAAAGGTGCTACCTTTTAGGTGGTGACTAAATTCAGTTCTCTGAGTCACAAGGGAGAATAAATCCCACTGCAGTGCTCACAGCCAGACAGTAAAAGCTGTTCTACTACTACTGACAGTCTATCTGTGAGCAATCAGCTGCTTCTTCCGACTCGGAAATCACTTCACAGGCAGGCATATCCTGACTCCTTATGTAACTGAGCCACTGCTTCAGAAATCAATCCTTCTGCCACACTTTAAAGATTTTTTAGCATCTTGTGGGGTTCTCCGTGGTCTGAATGGTGCAAGGTATGTTAACTGCAGCTTCTAGAAATACTGCTTCATCCAAGTTAGCTGAATGAAGCCTAAGAAACTCTAGAAATTAATTTCCATTTTGGAAAATCTCTCAGCGGCAAATTACATTTAAGGGAAACTCCCAAAGCTCTGATTTGGGTTTCACTGGTGTCTAGTATACACAATATGCATCACACACTGCTTTTATTATTTAAGGTGACCTTGGACAGTGGCTCCTGGCTGTTTTAACAGGAGAGGACACACTGATCTGCTAGAGAAGTGTAAGATGTGATCTGTGGTTACACTGAGTCTGTTACAGCCCCAGTGCTGAACATCAGGAAATACCAGCACCCATTAAAGGATCACCAGTCCCACTCCTTTCCCAGGAGCAGCCTGGCCACAGCCAGCCCCTTCCAGCTGGGATGTCTCAGAGAAGGGACCTTGAGGAGACAACAGAAGGTGATGCCCCAGCACAGGATTTGGCCACTTGGGCAGAGGACTGTGTGCCCCAAGCTGACACCTGCAGCTGTGCCTTTCCCTGCTCCCTCCCCATCCCACAGGGACGTGCTGCTTTCCTGCAGCTGGCCAGGGAATTCCCTCAAGCCCATGAATTCACTCAAACCACTGCTGCTGCACAGGGAGACAGTCCCCAGGCAGGAGCAGAGCAGCAGCTGGAGCTGGGCTGGGCTGGCAGCACTGGGAAGAGCCTTCCTGGCAGGGCAGGGAGCACAGCCCTGGCCATCCCTACCCCGAGGGCATTTTCCTGGGAGTCTCCTCTCCCTGGCACTGCCTGTGCAGCCTGGGTGTGCTGGGAGCAGCCCACATGTGCACACCCATGTGTGCCAGGCTGCCACCGCTCCCTCCCCAGAGCCCTGGCACCACGTCCTGCTCCTGCCTCCTGGTGACATTCCCAGCTGGCCAGGATGCTGCAGGTTCCTCTGCCTGTGGAGCATCTCCCTCCCCAGCAGCTGCTACAAACGACTCCTGCTGTTCTCAAACTCTGATCTCTGAAGTTTTTGCCCTTTCTGCTGTGAATTGAGCATGAGCAACAGCTCCAAACCCAGCTGTGGGGGAGAACTGGACTGAGACACCACCTGCTCCTGGGCACAGCCTCCCAGTGGCAGTGACAGCCCTGCCACATCACAGCTTCCCCCAGTCCCCACTCCCAGCTGCTCCCCAACTCCTCACTGCAGGCTGTGTTCCTCTGGGTGGCATGGGAAGAACCTCAGCTGATCAGAATTCCAGGAGAATCTCCAAATCCCAGTCTCAGCTGACTGTAACCATTTCTAGAAACACAAACATATGGGTGCACACACACCCTCCTGATGGAAATAAAGAATAGGTCTGTACCTACAGAAAAATGTTCTTCTCAACCACTCAAGAGTTGTATGTAGGAAAGGGAAAGAAGAAACACGGGTGGGTGTACACAGAGTTTCCATCTATAAACCACAACAAGATTACTCAGTTGTACACAAATTCAAATTAACTACAAAACACCCTCTTGTTCCAAGGTTACATGACCTGAAGAGTCACCTCAACCTGAGAAGCAAATAAAGATTTGCTTCAGCCTTCAGAAAAAGGTAACAAAATTGATATTTTAGAGTGCCAGCAACTGCAGGGATTAGACTTAAACTTGCCAGTCTCAAGAGGAAAGGCAACAGAAACAAGCTTAACTTCAAATATGATTTGAAAGGTATTAGTTGACTAAAAATGTTTTGTCCCTGCTCCAGCCTAGAAGTGCTTACACATACATAACAGCTTGAAAAAGCAGGAGTTTTCTTTTCCTTTACTGAATAAAGCCAGTGTTTAACAGAATGATGGACTGTACCTTACCTTTTCTCCATAGCCTCTATCTTTGGTCATCATTTCCCTGAGCGTCTGCAATACCTTAATACACAGTTTCTCCTCATTCTCCTCCAGCAGCTGCTTTGTGTGCTTAATTAACCTGAAAAAAAGCCATCAATCAGGTTAGTGCAAATATTCTAAAAATGGGGTAGGATATATGTGCTTATCTTCACTGGTTTATGCTGCAAACAAGGTTTATCATCATACTGTTACACAACCACTTTGGAGCCTTTTCTGCAGAGCAACACCTGACAGCTACCAGGGGAAGCTGTGGGCAGGAAAAGAGCCAAAAAACCCCTCTGGCTGCAGGCAGCAAGGAATCAGTGGGATCCAGGACCTGATGATCCTCCAGAACAACCAATTAACAGTAAGAAATCTATTCCACTTGGTTAAAAAAATGACTGAGAGCCCTGGAGGGTGCAACCCCAAATCCACCCCCATCCAGCATCTGGGACTGACTCAGTGCCCAGCTTCCACAACCTCTGTACAGAGCCCACCCCTCCAGGAGGCGACAGGATCTGCTCTGAATTGCTCTGTAAATGACCCTGTAATCTTCCCCTTTCCTTCCCTCTAGCTGTGGTGATGCCCATGAGAACAACTGATCCTGATGTATTCACCCAGCATCTCAGGAACATTCCTGGGGTGAAGGCAGTGTCAATAACTGGATCAGCTCAAAATGTAACTCATTTATACAACTGCTCAGGACATTTGCATGCTGCAGCAAACAGACATTTTTAAGCATTAGTTGGGAGAACATACCAACCAGTCTTTCCCCATTCCCACAAGCAGTTTTTCTTCCCCATCAAGGACAAATTGCCTTGACTGTATCATAAAATACTTTTTTTTACAGGTATTTCAGAGCATATCAAGTATTCACCAAGCTGGGCAAGACGGCTCCATTCCACAAGGCATGGGAAGACTGGGAAAAAGCAAAACAAGCCAGACTTCTAAGAAAACTTACTTGCAAATGAAACCTCCACTTTCACATTTCCTCCTGGCATCCGTGTTCTCTGGGAAGAGCAGCTCGGGCCTGTGGAGCACATCCACCAGCACTGACAGCTCTGCCTGGACCAGAGGGCGCAGGCGATCCTCCAAGGCTGACACTATGTCCTAGGAAAGAAACAGCCACACCAGGTGAGACAAACATTAACAACACACATCCAGAATTCATTTCAATAATGGTGGATGAGGGGCACGACAACTAGGTCTGTCCTGCCTGAATAAACTAAAAGACCTGAGGGTTTGGTCAGGTGAGATTTTCAGTTTTGCAGGGGGAAGGGGGGCTGTGCAGTCACCTGTAACCTCTCGATGATGTTCCTGTAGTCCCTGGAGGCGGCGAGCACCGAGTCCCTGCGCGCGGCGTTCCGCGCCGTCATGCGCCAGTTCATGGCTGTCTTCTGCACGATGTTGTGGGACTTCAGGAACAGGTTGTTCACCTGACTGTCCAAGTCCACAGGAATGGCAATCGCTCTGCTTTTGGCTGCAACAAGGAAAAGCACTGAGACCCTGAGCCCATGAACCAACACAAAACAGGACAGAGGTCTGCGCAGTCCCTTCCTTCTACAAAGTCTCCTTCCCAGGCTGAGAGGAAACAGCCTCGAGTTGCACCAGGGAAGGTTTAGATTAGACACTGGGAAATTAGGAGATTAGGATTTATTTTTTTTTCCACAGACAGGGTTATAAAGCATTAGAAAAGACTGCCCAGAGAGGTGGCAAAAAAACATTTGTATGTGGCACTTGAGTTCATGTTTTACTGGTGACCACAGTGGTGGTGCTGGGCTGGCAGCTGGGCTTGACCACCTTAAGAGATCTTTTCCAACCTTCACCATTCCATGACTCTTTGAGTGCACTTTAAACAGGGCAGGGTCAGGCCTGGGCAGGATTATGTTTAGAGGCTTCCACACCTCAGAGCTGTTACTGTTGTTTGAGGTGTGGGAGTAGGAATCCTTCCCTAAACACACACCCCCAACAACTCGTGCTGGCACACGTGGACACACAGCAGCAGAACCTGACCCCATATCCAGTGCAAGCTACTCTTGTGGACACTGAAAGTGGAGCAAATTTATGGGCAGGAGTGGCACTCCCAGATGCACCAGGGAAGGGTCAGGCTGGACATCAGGAGGAATTTCTCCATGGAAAGGATAGTCAGGCTTTGGCACTGGCCAGGGAGGTTTGGAGCGCCCATCCCTGGAGGAGTCCAAGGAAGGGCTCAAAGTGGCACTCAGCTCTGGGCTGGGGACAAGGTGGGCATTGGGCACAGCTTAGACTCAATGATCCTGGAGGACTTTCCCAACCTCAGTGCTTCCATGAAATCTTCTCCCTGCTGCAGATCAACAGGACTGCAGGGAGTTTTGAGGTTAGACAGAGAAAGCANAAATGGGGCTTGGATATGTGACAGCAGAGCTCCAGAGTTGGAAACTCATCATTCCAAGCATTATTAGCTGGTATCCAATTCACCAAGAAAGCAGCTGTGTGTTGTTTGGAACACAGGCAGTGGTTAGTGGCAAACACTGCAGCTGCTACGGATCAGCCAAAATCAAGGTGTGGTTTTCACCCCTGAATTTCACAAGGTGATCTTCCACTACAGACAGGTGAGCTGCTGCAACACACGCAAGCCCATGAGCTCTGTTCTTTCACCTTTGCAGCTGCCCAACAATAGTGACCAAAACTCCGTTTGGTTTTGTACAGTGATTACTTAGTAGAACAACATATTACAACCTGTAGAGGAAAGAGCATTTTAAATATTTCAATCTGAGAGGGAGCACCCTGTGTCCCTGTGCCCACTAGCTATGGAATGCTTCTATCAGCTACAGGAACTACACCACAGTGCAAACACCACAGGACTTAGGAACCAGGGAAAAAATACCTCATTTATTCTGGCCAACAGTAAAGCCTGTTTGCAAGAAAAAAGCGGAGTTAGAGTAAAATGCCAAATCTATTAGCTAATTAAACCTATTAGATCAATTAAATAAAACACCATTATAAAATGTACAAGAGGAGAACCAAAATTCAAGCCCCCAAAATTGCTAAGAGGGAAATACCCATTATCCTTTCTGGAAATAAGCCAAATACCAAAAACCATGGCAAACAACAGCATTCACCCAGGGCCCTGAAAATACCAGCATGTTTGGTTTTAAACCACCCACATATTCCTTTGAGTTCATGTCTAAAGACTTTTTGGTCTTAAAAACCCTTTAAGACGTTTCATTTGCTTAAACAAGGTCAACAAATCAAATAGGAAATTTACTCCATGTCCCTGACGTCTCCAGCTGCACTTGGGAAGGGAAACCTTGGGCAGCAACAACTTTGGAGGCAAACAGGCTGAACAGTGTTTGTTAAAGAGAAGCTGTGGGCAGCTGTCCTTTGCCAAGAGATTTGCGTTCTCCTAATTTTATGTGATTTGAACCACATGATGGATGGACAAGGTGTTCCCTGAACTAGCTAGGCTGACTCAGGGCAGGAGGAATTTCAGTCAAACAAGCCCTGACATGAAGGAGCAGGAGGCAAGAGGAGGCTGGCTGGCATGAGAAGGTGCAGCAGGAAGGGCAGGGAGGGACTGAACCCAGAGCAGTGGCCACATCCCTTGCCTACAGAGATCAGCCCACCTGCAGCACCTCAGAGGGGAGGAAATCCCACCTGGAGCAGGGCTGGACACCAGGCAGGTGGGACAACAGGCTGTGCTCCTCAGGGAGGAGAATCCCTGGGTATAGACAAGAGAACTGACAGGCAGGAAAAGGGAGAGAAACCACTTTTAACTTGGAGATGTGGAGGAAAGATGAATCTAGGACAAGGCAGATCTATCAACTAAGATGGGAAAAGAGGTGAACCAAGTGACTTCATCTTGCTAGACAGAGGGGGAGATTGAGAAACTAAAGAAAAACTGCTGATATAACATTAACAGATGGCTAAAATAGGATGGCAAGATGTGTATTCAAATGCTGCATCTCAGAGATGACAAGTGAGAGCAGGGCAGCTCAGGTACATGGCACAGAGGAAGGGCAGAGCCCAGGACAAGGCCACAGTCTCCATGTCTCACTTCTTTGAAGAGCACAGAAGGTGCAATAGCAACCAAAGTCACCTGAGGAGCAAATCAGCTGCTGCACTGCTCACTCAGGTGAGGTCAGAGACAGGCAGGGGTAGGACTGCATGAGCTTTGAGAGCTGGAGATTGCACTGCAAACACCTGCCTTTGGCACTGCCAGGTTGCATCAAGTTTCAACAACTGCCCCTCTCAGCCTCCTGCCAGAGCTGCCAGACACCTGACCACTCCACCCACACCCTCCCAGAAAGTTATTTATGCATAAAGAGCAGTATTATCTCTGTGCAAATATAAATATTAGAGCAACATCCTGACTCTGCTGCTGTGCTGTACAACTCTCTGCCTTCTCCCCTTCACAAGTGTCCCAAGCTTCTCCTTCACATTTCCCCAACTTCTGAACTAGGCAAAAATCTACTTGGTGAGACACATGAGAGCTTCTGGATTCTCATCCCGAATATTTTTTTTTTTTTTAAGGGCAATTAGAATCTTTCTGTAAAATATGCTGTCCTTAATCTCCCTTGCTCCCTCTGTGGTATCTGTGGCAGGGGGGTGGATGAGATGGGCTTTAAGGTCCCTTCCAACACAAACCATCCTGGGATTCAATGACACACAAGAACTCTCTACAAAAGACCTTGGTGGTAGCACAGAGTTGAATGCACTGATGAATTAGTGTGACATTTGAGCTTTTCTAGAAGAACATTTGGACTGTGACCTACACATTTTTCCATTTCTACAGCAAAAAGATCAGTCTGGTCACCAAGAACTGCGACGGATTTGCTCCCCAGTTACACCACCACTGCTCCCCTGTGTTTCCTTGCATTGTCAATGGCACCAAGTGGAATGTACACAAGTGCCCTGGCAGTGCTCTCCCTGTCTGTGCATTTCCCCACCTGCAGGGTGGTGCTCTGGTCGGAGAAGGGGGAGCTGAAGAAGGTGGTGACGATGCTCATGACGATCTCGGTCACGTACTTCTCCAGGATGGAGTCCGCGTGCTTCCTGTCGCTGGTGTTGTTGCAGGCCTGCAGCACAAACCAGAGCAGGGTCAGGGGCAGCTCACCAAGGCAGCTGAGACTGCAATTGCTCGTGCCACATTGTCCTGGGCCCAGCAATCCAGTGACACTAGGGCTCTGCATCTCCAGCCCACGCCAGAGCAGAGCCAGCGATGTTCCTGGTTTGATGTGCTGGCCCAGAGCACGGCTGGGGGAGGGAAAAACCACAGTGTCTTGGAAAAAGGCAAGAGCAGGATGGGGAGGCTGAGGTGTAATGCTTTCGTATGGGGAAATACTTGGAATCCCAGGCAAAAAGCCATATGGCCAAATAAACACCAAGCCTGGAAAACAATCTGTCCTGACCTGCCAAAAAACGCTGAGTGCTGCTCAGGAAGGAGATCAGTGATGCTGGCCAGAATAAGCAGGCCAGGTGGCAGGACAGAAAAGGCACTGGACAAAGGAGCAGGGTGTGGAGCTTCACTGAACTTTGGTTTGGGCTTGGATTTTTTTTCTTTTAAAAAGGAAAATATGAATGTGTTCCATGGAATATGACTAATGAAATCCACAGGCACAAGGAAAAGGAGGCACATATTTGCAGGAACAGAGTATTCAGGGTACTTATTGCCTTGATGCACTGGGATGTCTTATCCTTACTGCTCTGGAATAAAGAGGTTTTTAAGCTGAATTCAGTTCCTTGGTGCAGATACATTACCCGGCAGATGTCCACCAGGAAGTTCTCAAACAGCTTCCACATGTGATTACTGGTGTAAATCTCTTTCATTTCTACTTCTGTGTCCACATAGCAGTGATTCAAGAAGTTGATGTATGCTATTTTGACCTAAAAGTAGAGAAAATAATTCATAAAGAATAAAAACCTGAATGGTGGCATGAATGAATATAATGTCACATTAAAAGTGCTACATAGATAATTTGGAATTCTGCTTCTTCCTTTCATTTAAACACTGGTGAAATTTAATGCCATGAATAGCAAGAACACCATCCAATAAAAAACCACCAGGATTACTGCAGACAAAACGTCAGCATAATAATAATTTCCAGTTCTGCAGAACCATCTGTTCAAGGTTAGCAGCACATCCATAAACCTCTCTGTCTCAAGAACCCTATAAAATAACCAAGTACAGCATCACATTCCCACTTGCAGGGAAAGGAGGAAGTATAAAAGGATTTAACTTGACTATCCAGGTTGGCTGGAGGTGCCAACAGCAGCAGCAAGGAAGAACTGCAGTTCCCAGCTCGCTGCCCACCTGCACCAACCCCCCTGCCAGGCCAGACCCAGCAGCTATCAACCCTCTCTCACCCAAACCCAGCACATTTCAAACACAAACAGCCCAGCTCTCCTGCAAGCCCTCACCTCAGGTATGCAATCCTCGTGGGTCACCACCCTGACAATGTCATCCAGAGGGAGGAGGGAGTTGCATTTGATTTCTGTGTAGACGTTTTTGCCCTCTGTGCACACAGCCAGCAGCTCCACCAGGTGGATGTGGTACATCAGGGGGCTGTTCTCATCCATCCGGTCCCTCTCTGACCTCATCATCTGCACCAGGGTCTGGAAGGAGGCTCTGTCGTTGTAGAACACCAGCACATCTTCCCCTGCATTCACCAGCTGAGGGCCAAGGAGAACATTCCATCAGCAGAGCCAAGCCTGGGATCCCCCCACAGCACCCCCCTCATGGGGGCTGTCCCACTGCTGCTCCCCAGCCCCTCAGGGCAGCTGGGCACTGCCCTCAGGGACACAGGGCTCCAGGAGGACATTCCCCATTTAACTGACCCCTTCTGAACCACTGAGGAAATTCAAAGCCAGTCCAGCTGCCTGCTTAGCCAGAAGCTTTGCTAAGAAGTTTGTGAATTGCCATTGTGCCTTTCCACGTCCCCCCAGGTGACTTCCTAAGGCAGCTGTGGACAGCCCTGTGCTGCTGGAGAGGGCACAGGGAGGGGGAGGACTGCAGGGCTCACTCCTTCCACCCTTCCCAACAAACATGAGCCATTTTCCAGGGCCAGGGAGTGACATGTCAAGTCACACACTGAAGATTTCCATCAGCTTCACATTTGACACCTGGCTGGCCATGATTTCTGAGCAGCTCAGACCTCCTGGAACTCCAGGAAGGGAAGGAGATGGAGCAAACTGAGCCCTGGTCCAGGCTGGGCACTGCTGAGCACACAGCTGGAGGGATCCAGGGCTGTCCTCCCACAGGGTTTGGGGAAAATAGCAGGGTAAGCTGTAGAAAAAAACCCCCAGGGCAGCTGCTGACCTTGGGGGAGGCTCTTGCTGAGCATCTCACACTCAACTAAGTGTTGAGAAGCTCATGGAGCTGGTTTTGAGCTGAACAACAAAATATGGAAGATTTTTGATCCACCCATCAGGATTGATGCTCAAAAACCAGATCTGACAAATCTGATCCTGGGGCTCCCCCTGCTGAGGAGGCCAAAACATTCCATCAGATGTGCAGATCTGCCAAACAGATCCCATCCAATATCCCCCTTAAAGGCATTCATTCACCCTTCTCTGACCTCTCCCTTTTATCCTGGCTCCCCAGTTTCCAGTTACTCACACACCTAAAGCCAATCCTCATCTTCTTCCCCTTCACACTTGAACAGCTGAGTAAACACATCTTGCTAAGACTATCTGCAAGGGCTTGGAGAGCTAGGACAAAAGGGGATGGCTTCAAATTGAGAGCAGGTTTAGATGGCAGAAAAAATATGGGTGGTGAGGGCCTGGCACAGCTGCCCAGACAAGCTGGGGCTGC